>WMKK01000007.1:0-94567 GCA_012295225.1 Ostreococcus mediterraneus
TAGGGCTTTTTGTCGTGGACGATATGGAAGCGACGACGGAGATACAATGCGACGTGCGCAAATGAAAACAAGTCAGATAATAGCCTTTACACATTTCCAGCAAGGTTCACGAAGCTTTCCGGCGATTCGCGCCCTTTTCAAAACGACATGCACGGCGTGATGCGCGACGGCTCTCTGGACGAGGACACGCGAGGCGGGAGGGGAGGAGAACGGCGACGAGGACGACGGAGAATGCGAGTATACGCGGAGATACGAAAGCAAGGCTGACGTTATTGTTCACACATTCATAGCGAGTTTCAGCACTTTTGTTGACCAATCGCACCCTTTTCAAAACTACATGCATCGATGGATGCGCTACGGGAACGTCTCCGGCACGTGACGCTAGCATTCAAACGTCAACGGGAAGACTTCGAGCGTGGACGTGTTCACGAGTACAGCAGTGCCCGTGGTTGAGAACTTCGGAACAGAAATCACCACGGTTTCGCCGCGGTTTGGATGCGTCACGCGTTCATACCCAAATGCCTCTTGGCAACCTGCAAAATACACGTGCGGAGTGGTTTCCATGACGAATGGATCTCGATCCTTGAACGGATAGCACGCGAGCGTATCTGGCGCACTCGGCGCAATGTGTTGCCATCGAAGCGTGGCACTCAAAGCCGCCACCGCGCGCTTGGCCGCATCATCGCCGATAAATGAACCGTTCTCATCGCCAATATCACTAAACTTCATGACATCCGCAACGTTTTGTCCAGAAGTACCGAGAAATGCGGTTTGGTCAACGGTGAAATCATGGGGATTGGTAACGGTGTGCAACGTGTGCTCGTACCTCGACGCTTCGGGAAAATACACGGGATGCAATGGTTGTTGCGGCATGGCTTGGTTACTCGGGTCAGACTTTCCACTCATCACATCCACAGGCACTGCGCTCACGAGCTCGGTGAGCATCATATCCAGCTCTTTGAGCGGTCGCGACCGCGCGGCCGCCGCAGCAGCGGCACCGTTGGCATCCGTGCTCCCATTTGTTTGTTGCTTGGCCGCCGCCGCGTCGTCAGTCGACGCAAGCGTCTGCTTCAACACCCCGCCAGCAACAATTACGCGACAAATCTTCCCCGACGCGCGCACGTCGTCGTCATCACCGCCAACGCCAGTAATGTAATCCACAAACATCTGATTCCGCACCGCGGCGTCGGAATCCTCCTCTCCTATTTCAAATCCAGAAACCAAGCACACGAAACGCGCTTCAGAGTCGTCGGCGCTCTTCGGCTTCGCTTGAACATTCGCCGGCGCAAACACCACGGTGTCCTCGACAACGAAATCACCCTTCACTGCTTTACCAACGCACCCCACGACCACACCCGTGACAAACGGAGCGGCAGCTATATTCACCAACTTTAATCTCGCCGACTCGTCTTCGAGCTCCAATCGATCGTCCTCCGCCGTGTACTTCTCCAACGTCTTCACCGCGCTCTTGTCGTAGTCCTTGACGTACTCATCGAGGATGACGGGTTTTAAACGCATGTCCTTGTACAACGTCCCGATCACCACGCACCGCTCGCCTTCGACGAGCTCGAGCACCGTGCGCTGCGGCACGCTCGCCCCAAACGTGTTGGAGCAAGCGTCTCGCACGCGCGGCGCGAGCGCGCGGAATCGTGAGTAGTAGAGCTGAAAGTATTGCCCGTGCATTTTGTTTGCTAACGAGAACCTCGAATCGTTCGCCGCGTACGACGACGACGTCGCATCGCGGCGCAACACCAACCTTTCGGGGGTCATCGGCTGTTGCCGTGTAACACTGGCGATTTTTTTAAATTTCGCCCGCGGGTTTGCGTCAATTGGACGATGATGTCACCGAGGGCGTTGACGAACGCGTGCGTCACAACGCGACGACGACCGTCGACCACGGTGTACGGCGTACGTGCACGTGCGTGTGATCTCGTATTCAAGCGTCAGTCATGGCCCCACCGGGCGGCGCGCGCGACGAAGACGGGCCCGATGAAGCCTCAGAACGCCTCGTGAGCGAGGAGTACAAAATCTGGAAGAAAAACACACCCTTCCTGTATGATCTCGTGGTGACGCACGCGTTGGAATGGCCCTCGCTCACAGTGCAATGGTTGCCTGACCGCGTGGAACATCCCGACAAGGATTACAGCACGCAGAAGATGATTTTGGGCACGCACACGAGTGAGCATGAACAAAACTATTTGATGATTGCTGAGGTGCAGCTTCCTCTCGAAAACGCCGAGGTCGACGGGCGAGAGTACGACGACGAGAGCGGTGAAGCTGGCGGGTTCGGTAGCGGTGGGGCAAAGGTGAAGGTGTGTCAGCACATTAATCACGACGGAGAGGTGAACCGGGCGCGATACATGCCGCAGAATCCATTTGTGTTGGCCACAAAAACAGTTTCTGCCGATGTGTATGTGTTCGACTATACAAAACACCCGTCAAAGGCGTCCCCGGAGAGTGGATGCAAGCCTGATATTCGATTGAAAGGACATTTGACTGAAGGCTATGGGTTGTCTTGGTCGCCTTTCCGCCGCGGGCAATTGTTATCCGGTAGCGATGACGCGCAGATTTGCTTGTGGGATGTCGAGGCGGGTGACGGAGCCAGAGAGCTCGACGCACAAACCATCTTCAAAGGACACTTGAGCGTGGTTGAGGACGTCGCCTGGCATGCCAAGCACGAGCACATGTTTGGCTCTGTAGGTGATGATAAGCACTTGATCTTGTGGGACACGCGCGCCGCTCCGGCGAACGCCGCTGTCCTCAACGTTGAAGCACATCAAGCGGAGGTGAATTGCTTGAGTTTCAATCCATACAACGAAACTTTATTGGCTACTGGGAGCGCTGATAAGACTGTGGCGTTGTTTGACATTCGCAACACCAAGACGCGTTTGCACACGTTCGAACATCACACCGAAGAAGTGTTCCAGATTGGCTGGAGCCCGACCGCTGAAACGGTGCTCGCTTCGTGTGGCGCTGACCGCAGAATGATGGTGTGGGATTTGAGTAAGATTGGGGAAGAGCAAACTCCCGAAGACGCCGAAGACGGGCCACCCGAGCTGCTCTTCATCCACGGCGGCCACACATCAAAGATCAGTGACTTTTCTTGGAACCCAAGCGAGGATTGGGTCATGGCGAGCGTCGCGGAAGACAACGTGTTGCAGATATGGCAAATGGCGTCGAACATTTACGGCGAAAATGACGGTGGCGATTGATGTGATCGACGTTAAACAAGCGCGGTAGTTAAATTAGTCAATCACACAGCACACACGCACAGTTTCAATAACAGAATATCATCTTGTTCTTTCTATCATCTTTCCATCATCTTTCCATCGTCATTCCATCGTCATTCGTTGTTTGAAAAAAACACTGCGGATTACTTACTACTGCACACCTCAGCGCTCGAAGCGTGCGTCGCGCGACCGAGTTTACGGAGCCATGGAAACGTCGTCGCGCATCGCCCCCGTTCGCGGTGATGCCCCGCCCTTTGATTTCAAGCAATTCACCCGCGACATCGTCGTGCCGAGCGACCAAGCATTAGTGCTCGACAAACTGCCTGGTTGGTTTCGAGCAGCGAGTGATGTACGTATGCGTGACGACGTTTTGATGCGATCGCGGTCGCGCGCGCGACGTTCACATGACGTTGTATGCGCGTTCTCTATCGCCTCGACTAACCTTCGATATGTAATCGTCGATGTAGAACGTGGCGCCGATCGACGACACGCCCGAGGAATTTGAAGATTCGCAGGCGGCGGCGGCGACGAGAGGAGGCGTAAAGTCGTCGGCGAAGGCACCAACGCCGACAAGTCCGAGCGTTGTTGGACGATACATGGCAAAAGTACGCGCACTGATGATGGACGACGACGACGACGACGACGACGGCGGCGGCGGAGAAGAAGAAGAAAATGACGGTGGAGACAACGAAACAGACGCGGAACGCGAGGCGCGCGAGGCACAATTCTTGGTGAAGCCAGCTAAAGGAGTGAAGCCGTTAGTGTTGAAGGGTGAACAGGCGGCAGAGCTGATGAACCAACGCAGAGTGAAAAAACCGGTGATTATTGATGACGATGACGACGAAGGTGACGAAGAAGTGATTGGGACGCAAACGGAGAGTCAAATTCCAAACGCGCCGGCGTCTCCCTCGAAAGCAACGTCGCCGAAGCGAAAGCGCGCCGGTGAAGATCAAGATGATATCATGGTGTCGCCAAAGCGACCGAGCATCGTCGGTCGCGCAATCAATGCCGTCGTTGGGATGTTGAGCCCACTCCGCTCGCAACCCACGTCGCCTCTCATCGGCGTTAACGCCGCCGGGCTGGCATCTCCAGGCCTTCCAAATTCCGTCCTCGTGTCTCCAGGAAGCATGCGCAACATCGTAGGCAATGTTGCGCGTTCAGTGCTGGACGATGGCGAGACTCGTCAAGGCAAGGTGGAATGGGGTTCTGCTCGCGCGTACGACGCCAAACGTCAGCCAAATGCCAAGCGCAGTCTCGAATATTAACAAACAAACAAATTTGTACGACGACGACGAGGATGGCAACGGCAATGAATACGCGTTCGTATGCCAAATATAGCGTCCAGCCACATGTAATTTCTAGCGCACGTCCTTTAGCCTCATAAATAATTGTCTACGCAGGCGAGTTGCTCGGTGCCCGCGGGCGATTTTTCAAAACTCCTCACGAGCTGTCGAACGTAGGCTTCAGATGTCGACGACATGATTGGTTGGCACACCTCACCCGGCGGTACGATGACTAGGATATCGATCGATGCCGACGGACCGCCCAATGAAGTCATCGACGACCGCGCGACTAAGGCGTTGGCCGACGACACCGACGACACCGACGACGACACCGACGACGAGGAGCTGTTGTCTTCACCAATAGGACTAGCTCACGCACCTAGAGATGCGTCTCCGTTGGCATCGCCATCGAAACGCGCGCGCGAAGGCACGGAACCTGCGCGAGATGATAGTGCAGCGCGTTCGGTGCGTGCGCGCGCGTGCGAGGCTGGTGACGCACGAGGTGTGGTAGATGTGATTGATTTGGTTGAAACCGACGACGACGACGACGACGACGACGACGACGTTGGAAAGGCGAGTCCGCGCGAAGAGACCATTCGTCGGCCACCGGCGCCGTACGAGGAAGAGGCGCGTAGGATTTTAGCGCAAGAGCTTGCTGACATTCGCGCAGCAGCTGCGGCAAGAACGTCAGCCGCGGCAACCGTGGCCAGTACGAGTACTCAGCGCGCGCCTTGCGTAGGCTCGGCGAAGACGATGTTTTCTGAAATTACCGCGGTGATCGACGATAGTTTGAACACCGATGTTGGATACGGTAAAGCGGTGAAGAATGCATTTGAGGCTGGAACGACCGATGGTAAATCGGTCGCAATCATGCATGTCTTTGAGAATTTGCCATTGAAATCGAGCATCACGTGGAGGTATCATCAGCCGAGTACCGACCCCGTCGGGCGCGACGATAGCAGCGCACGTAGCGCCGAATACACGGCACTATTGTTGAGCGCTCCGGAATTTATTACGCTACTGGAAAACGATCATGCAAAATTCCACGTCATGGTGAAAGATTTCAAGCGCGTAAACCGCGAACCAAACCACAAGCTGTGTGTCATCGTGAATGGTTTTCACGATTATTGCGTGCAGCGCGAACGAAAAGAAGCGTACAAAGGGCTCAATGCATTCAGACAGCGAGACTTTGATTTTAGTCTAGCGACGATTTTCGCACAGTATCAGAATGTTGTGCTCGTGAACCTGCCTCGCATGGTCAGTTCAATTGACCACGTGGTGACATTGCACAAAAATCTCGCGGCGTCTCGCTACGAACCAAAGAAAACTTTGCTTGATATCGTAGGCGGGAAAACAACAGCCCGATTTGATGATGGTATATCGCGCGGCGCGGGAGGTGGTGAACGTCGTAAAGACAAAACCTCGGCGGACATATTTTTCGCTGCATTGATGAAAATCCCCGGCGTTTCTGAATCAATCGCGCGCGGCATCGTTCAGCAACATCGAACGATGATGGATTTGATGAACATCTACGCCGATCCAACAGCAAGTGATTCGTATAAAACGACACTTCTCGCAGATGTTTTGGCCGTCGCGTCGACTGGAAAAGGTCAACCGCGTAGGATTGGCCCAGTCGTCAGCGAACGTTTGTATAACATATTTCGGCCATGGCCGCAAAACGATGGCGGCGGCTCCATCTTCTCTCGACATTAAACCTTTCCATGCGGAAAACGTGTAGAACAGTAGCAGTAACTTGTAGATTCCGATTCATATGTGTACCTCGTCTAGTACATTCGTAATTTTCAGTTGAGATACTTTCTTCTTAAGCGTTCACCGAGGCTTCATGTGTCTTCATCGTGTTGGTTGGTGTGGATAGCGCCCGACCCCCCACTCCCACACAGTTCGGCGCAGTTGAGACGACGATGACGATGACGAATATTGGGCTATCGCACACGCGCGTGGCGACATCGGTGCGACACCACCGCGTCGACGGGAGACGACGACACAAAACGACGACGACGACGCGCGCCGTGGGTGGGGGCGATGACAAAAGAGCAGTGTTGAGCGATACGACGCCGCAGCCGTTTACGGTGCGCGAGGGCGAGCTGGGTAAAGTGGCGAGCGCGGCGTTACCGCTCGTGCTTCGATTCGCCACGGGCGTGCTCATCGGTGGGTATTCGCCGTCGCTCGTGGACGACGACGGCGGGTACTCGGTGGTGCGTTTTGGAAACAAGATGTTAAAGGAAAGGTCCAAGACGTTGCCCGCGACGCGACAGAGTGAGCCGATTGTTATGTATGAATATGAAGGTAGTCCATACTGCAGGAAAGTTCGTGATGCTGCGTCGTTATTGGATTTGGATATCTTGTTCAAGCCGTGTCCACAAGGGTCGGATGCGTTTCGCGCCGAGAGCAAAGCGCTCGGCGCGAAGACGTACCCATTTATGGTGGACCCGAACAACAACTCTCTCGCCATGGGGGAGTCCGATGATATCGTGGAATATTTATTCGAAAGGTATGGTGGTGAGACAAAGATTCCATTCTTGTTAAAGCGCGATGGGGCGTTGACGAACTTCACCGCATACGCGGCGGCGGTGTCTCGATTAAAAGCCCTACGCGCGCGCAAGGCGAAGACGATGCCTGAAAAGCCGCTCGTGCTCTACACGTACGAAATCTCCCCGTTCTCCAAGCTCGTGCGTGAAGTGCTCACAGAGTTGTGCATCCCGCACATCGTGCGTTACACCCCGCGCGGTAGCTCCAAACGAGACAGCTTGTACGCTCGCGTCGGGCACTTCCAAGTGCCGTATCTCGAAGACGACAACACCGGGGCGCGTATGTTTGAATCAAAGGACATCGTGGCGTACATCGAGAAGACTTATGGTAGCGATTAGGCTCGTCTTTTAGTGAGCACATTATCTTTGAAAGTGTATTATTATTATTATTTGTTGAGCAGTACGGTACCGGTATGCGCGTACATTTTACTTGGGCGCGTCGATCGTCTTGGCCTTTTGGCTCTTTCTCACGAAGAGGATGCAGTACGCGAGCTTGTAGCCGATGCCGATGCCGAGAAGAATCATGGCGTTCTTCAACAACTCGTCTGTGGCTTCAATGGCGTCGTAGGAATCGTGAAGTGACGCGAGCACTTCAGCGCCGGTGCGGCCAAAGCACAAGGGCGAAGATCCGCACGAGAATCCCTTGGCAGTGGTGGCGTCATCCACGGCGCCAATCCACGTGGCGTCGATGAAGTCGAGGTACACCATGTTCTTGATGGCCCACTTGAGAAACGTAATGTAGCCAAACGCGCGGAACGGCCAGACGACGTCACCCTCGCGGATCATAATCCCAGAGAACAAGAAGCCAGCAAACCAGAGGTTCATGTACGACAACATTCCAAGCAAAGGGTTGTCAAACATCACGGAGAACAATTGAGCGGCGGCTTCAAACGACCACAACGTGAGCGCGTACATCATGATGGTTTGCACAAAGTGCGGGCCGTACCAATCAACCATGGCGTAAGCTGGGATGGACATAGCAAACAGCGAGAGGATAATCATGAATGGAATTTGAATCAACGAGTTAGCCAGCAAATACGCCACTGGGTGGACCATACCATTTTTGACTTCGCGCTTGATGGCGAAAAATTCCTCGTTGGCGACGTACGTCGCAACGACGCCGAGAGACGTAGGGACGCCCAAGAACCACATGACCAACCACATACGGGCGAAAACTTGCTCTTGGTTGCGTGTTCTTGCTTCGATGTAGATGATAGCGAAGAACATGCACGCCATCAAGAACATCGCCATCCGTCCGACGTACACAGAGGGATCGCGATAGGTGATTGTCCAATGCCGCTTCATCAACGTCATCATCTGCGAAAAGATGCTCGTCCCGCGCGCAGACATGTCTTGTAAAGGACCTGTATCACCGGTTTTCGCCGGACCAGGGGTGTACTTGTCCAAAATTTCATCCACTTGCTTCGGGTCGGAGAACTCCGAGTTGACGATGTTGAGCATGTGCTCGGCGATGGCGCAGTTTTCGCACACCGGGTAACCGATGTTTGCAAAGTAGCTCTCCGTCTTCGCAGCCGGTCCGAGATAGGCAACCTTGCCTTTACTCAATAGCATAATTCGATCGAAGCCGTTGAACACAGCACTCGACGGCTGGTGAATTGTGCACACGATGGCAATGTTTGCCGCTTGCGCGAGTTGACGCAAAAACGCCATGATGGATGCCGCGGCGGCGGCGTCAAGACCAGACGTTGGTTCATCCAAAAACAAGACGGACGGCGATGATACTAACGCCAACGCCAAAGACAATCGTCGTTTTTGCCCACCACTTAATCCTTTCAAGAATTGATTACCAACCTTGGTGTCGCGTGACGTCGTCAAACCCACCGTGTCGATAATGGCGTTCACGCGCGCCGCCTTTGTCGCGGCGTCCATGTTCAGCAATAAATCCGCCGCGTACGACAGGGTCTCGTGCACAGTTAAGAATGCCCACAGTCGATCGACTTGTGGCACCGTGGCGCAATGTTTCGTAAACAAAGCCGGGGTGATTGGAATTCCATTCAATCTCACGTCGCCTTCGTACGCGCCGCCTTTATCCTCGAGCGTGAGCAGGTCGAGCAAGCACGTTTTCCCAGCCCCACTCGGACCGAGAATGGCGAGTACTTCGCCAGAACTCACATTACCTGTGTGTTTAATACGCGCGATAGGCACGACATGCATTAGTCGCGCATGTACCATATACGATAATCAACACTCCGCGCTGAGCGCCACTCCGCGCACCGGCATCCATGCCATCCCATCGCACGAGGCACAAGTGTGGGAGAGACTTCAGGTTTGGGGGGGACGACGACCGCGCACGACGCGTGCGGGCCATGCGACGTGACGACGGACGAACGAGGAAGACCATGCGAAAGCTCACGCGAATCGCGCAATTCCACCCCGCGTCGCACCGTCGCGTCGTCGTCGACGCGCCCGAAACGTCGCGCGGGATCGGGTTCGCGCGGAGACATCCGTCGAATCGCGCGCATCGTTTGGCCGGCAACGTCGACGACGATGCGACGACGCGAACGCATCGTCGACCGCTCGCGCGTATGCAAACGAAACTCACGCACCTGATACGCCGTGTAAAATTTCCTTCACCCCAGCCTTTGTCTTCACTGAGAACCGAACGTCGGTGAATTGCAAGGTCGTCTGCGCCCCTTGCGAGTCGTCCTTGAGCAAATCCAAAAACGACGCATTCTTCTTCACGCGAGCGTTTTCTTCATCCATGGCATTCGTGGGATGACTCATATGATGATTCGTAGGTGATATCGTCGCGTTCTCTCGTTCCGGTCGCGATCGTCGTCGTCGCGCGTGCGCGTGTGACGCTCGACGCGCCCCGCGCGCGGCGCCGTCGATGGAGGGGGGCATGGGCACCCAGGGTGCCCACTCACACGCCGATTGTCCGAATCACTCCCCGCGACCGCACGACCGCCGCCGCCGCCCCCGAACAGCGCTGTCGGCTGTCGGCTGTCGGCTGTCGAACGCGGACGCGGCGTGGAGTTGGTTTCAGTGTACGGCGCGCGTGCTTGAGTGTGTGCGTGTGTGGGTTGTGCGTACGTGTGTCGTAGAGCACACGGTACGCGCGCGCGAGTGCGTGCGCGCTAGAGAACGCGCGCGCGTTTTCATTGGTGATTCACCTCGCGCACGATGCCGCGAGACAAGACGACGACACGCCGCCAGGCGCTCGAACGGGAAATCGAAGCCGATGGCATGGCTAAACCGCGTTCGAAGGCGAAGATGACGAAGAAGCGCGATCGTACGGCGGATGAGGAGGATTATTTGCCCGATGCATTGTCGACAAAGATTTTACAGGAGGCTAAAGAGCTACGCGAGGAGGTGGAAGCCGAGACGAGCGACGAGGACGAGGCTGACGATGCGCGGCGCTCGGGGAAGGCGACGAAAAGTGAGCACAGAGTATCGCTAGGGCGTACGTTGAAGGGTTCTGCGAAGACTTTGATTGATGATTCGTACGGGAGCGACGATGACGATGACATGGATGGAGGCGGCGGCGGCGGCGGCGGCGCTTTTGACAACGAGGAGTATATCGATGAGAAGGACGGTCAGTACGAAGAGATTGAGATTAGCGAAGCAGAAGCCGCAGCACTTTCGGCATTCATGACACCCAGGACCGGGAAGGATCGAACGTTGTCGGATATGATTATGGAGAAGATCAACGAGCGCGAGAGCGGACACGCTGGTGGAAGCGACAGACACGATGGCGAAGAGGCAATCCCTGAAGGCTTGGACCAGCGCGTGGTTGAAATTTATAGACAAGTTGGGGTTTTGCTCACGCGATACACCACGGGCAAAGTACCAAAGGCGTTCAAAGTCATCCCAGCCCTTGGAAATTGGGAGGAAGTGCTGTACTTGACCAATCCGGAGAGTTGGAGCCCGCACGCGATGTATCAAGCTACCCGTCTTTTTGCGTCAAATTTGAACGTCTCAATGGCTCAAAGGTTCTACAACTTAGTTCTTCTTCCTCGTATTCGTCAGGATATTCAAGATCACAAGCGTCTCCACTTTGCGCTTTTCATGGCGCTTAAAAAGGCGACGTTCAAGCCAGCGGCGTTTTTCAAAGGAATGCTTTTACCATTGTGTCAAAGCAAAACGTGTACGCTTCGCGAGGCTGTGATTTTCTCCGCCGTCTTGGCGCGGTGTTCGGTACCAGCGCTACATTCTGCGGCGGTTCTGATGAAGTTGTCCTCCATGGAATACGCTGGTACGACGTCTTTCTTCATGCGCGTGTTGCTCGACAAGAAGTACGCGTTGCCGTTTTCAGTCGTAGACGCCTTGGTTGATCACTTCTTACGCTTCTCTACCGAAGAGCGTGATTTACCGGTGGTTTGGCATCAGACGTTGTTGACGTTTGTGCAACGATACAAGACTGTGATCGATAAAGAGAGTAAAACTTTGCTCTTCAAGCTCGTGACGATGAAAAATCACTACCTCATCACGCCCGAGATTCGTCGCGAGTTAGCCCACGGCAAGTCCCGTGGCGAACGCGACACCATGGAAACGGACATCAGCGCGGGCGTAGGTGGCTTTAGTAAATCCGTCAAAGTGAAGGCATTAGCAGAGAACATTCACGACATGCCGGCGATTCCAATGCTCACCGACGACGCCTATTAAATTTAGTGAATTTTGTGATATCGATTTCACACACAGACTATAATCAACAAATATTGCGCAACAAATTTACGCCACTGTTACCTTGGACGACGCACTGAAACGCTCTCGCGCAGCTTGGAATAAACCAGCGGCAGCCTTATTCAGTGGATTGTTGCGGAGCGCGTGCTTGTTCTTTCCAAGACGCGCAAAAGTTTGCGCGATGGGGTTTGCGTTGCGCGTGCTAAGGGATAATGACGCTGGGCCAGAACGGCGCGAACGGGAAGCGGGCTCCTCATCTTCGTCGTCCTCGTCCTCATCTTCGTCATCGTATTCGTCATATTCTTCGTCAACCGTGCGCAATTGCTGCGGCTCATCGCTGAGGAACTTGACCTCTCGCAACTTGGCGTCATCCTGACCCTCTGGGATATCGACGTTGTAATATCTCCACGCGCGCTCCCAAAGCTCACCAAATCGCATCATTTGACGGTACAACTTTGGTTGCTTCTGCTCCAAGTCTTCCGGCACGTCATACTGTTCACCCTTGTACCCAGGCATCTGCCATTCCGTGCCCTTTTCGTACACCACGGGGTGCTGATTCTCCGCCAGGTCCGGACGAATGCTGTTCTTCAAAACCACCACTTCTCCATCCGGCTTGTTCGTGAACATGCGCGCGCGCTGAGCCGCCTCGACGGCGAGGAGCATGGCTTTTTCTTGTTCTTCCTGACCGCATCGACCGGTGTACTCACCCAAGTATTGGTCATCTTTCCACTCTCCCACCTCCACGGCGCCAGACCCGTAGAGCTTGACGCCGCACCCGCTTTGGCTGTTGTTATTCCATTCTCCAAAGTACGTGGAGTCATCCGACGTCCACGTGTACACCCCATGACCATGCATCATGCCTTCTGTGTATTGCCCCTCATATCGATCGCCATCGATGTACGTAAACACCCCGAGCTTCTCGCACTGCCCGTACTCAGAAACTAAACCCTCATACCTGCACGGTTGAAAGAAAACGCGCGCAAACACGCGCGAGACGACGTCGTCAGTGCTCGTGTACGCGCGCACACGTTCGACGAATATTCCCTGCATTCATTCGTGCGATTCAACACCCATTCATACCGTCGCGCATGCACCTCACGTGCGTGCATCATGTCGAAACCCTCTCACCGCGTGTCGCCATCAGCGCCCGCGCCATCGTCACCGTCGTCACCGTCGTCGTCGTCGTCGCCTCGCCTCGCCTCGCCTCGCACACGCACGTGGCGCCGTCTGAAAACACGATTGCATCCCAGGTGTAATCCTTTTGAAACTCTGGTGGTATCGACGTCGTCATCGCGCGCGTGCGTCGCCCACTGCGGGGTCGCGCACCAGCACCAGCACCCGTGGCACCGGCGTCCTAAACCCTCGGTGCTCCATCGTATCCTATACCCACGCGTGTGAGAGGCGTCAGCGGGTGACGACCATGTTGGCGACGACGATCGACTGCGGGCAATGGTGTGATTGGACGCGAAGATGCGCGCGTCGTCGTCGTCGTCGCCACGCGCAGCACGGACCGTCGGCGGCGACGGCGGCGCGGACGACGACGCGCGCGACGCGGGGCGATGGCGCGGATGTGGTGGATGTGAAGGAGGTGGCGAAAGTGCTCTCACACGTCATTCACGCCAAGGCGATGGAGCCGGAGTATGTGATTTTGAAGCTTGGGTTATCCATGTCCAACGTTACGGATGGTAAGAAGGTCAAGGCGGAGGCGTCGGCGGCGAAAAGTATTGCTTGGGTGGTGGAACGTCGGCGCGGGGAGAAGGCGTCGTTGGATGCGTTTTGGGGCGGCGTGAATGCGGATGCCGTGCGAGCGTTGTTTCCAACGGTAACCCCGGGGGAAGACACGGCGAGGTTGTTACGCGCGCTGTATTTTAAAGCCGAGCGTGCGGATTTGAGCCCGAGTATTGGTGGATTAGCGTCTTCAATGTTACTCGAGCGCTTGATGAGAGACGCCGGGCGTCAACTCACGTACAGATCTAAACACATTCGCGTCGTGCGCGCGCTTAACGCGCCTCGTCCGTTGATAGGAGAATTATTTGCCAATCCTGAAGTTATATATCACGAAGAGAAAGGACCGGACTCGAAGCGGCCGTTGTTGCCACACGAACTTAGCGAAGACATTGCAAAGAAACTCGGCACTCGCGCCGCGTTTCATTCGACGTGCGTCGCTCAACTTGACGATGATTCATGGATTGAGATAGATATCGCCGGACCGGCATTAGATAATTATGAATTCAGTGACGACGGTGCGGTACCAATGTGCGTTGATCCCATCGCGCCTGAGAAGCTCGTCGGCTGGACGTCATCCGTCGCGGATGCCGCGGCCAAGGCGGATGCACTGGACGTCGAGCGCGCGAGACTCTGGGCGGACACAGCGTTTGGACTATTAGATTTGTAACTATAACAACCGTGCGATTCTAAACATATGCATGCTAATGTGAAACTAAGATGGTGGTGGCGGCATTGGTGGAGGCGCAGGGGGCGCTACGCCGGGAAGGACGGCGATGTCCTCTGGCGCGACGACGCCCGGCGCGACGACGTTTGACATCATCGGGGGTATGGCAGGTATTGGCGGAGCGCCGTCTTCATCCGGTGGCGGCGGTGGCGCCTCGTCGGGATTGCCTAGCTCGACTCCGAGTTGACCGCCTGCATACATCCCCGAACCCGAACCGTACATGTCGGCGCCCGCGTACGCTGCAGCGCCGCCGTAATACGCCGCAACATCAGGAGCAAAGCCCATCATCGATGCCGCGTAATCCGTCGGCATCGCGCCATACATGACTGGTGGGAACGCACCGTATGGTGCGACACCAGGTTGGGGCATAGCAAAGCCAGATGCGCTTGGATACATCGCTCCCGGCGCCGCGTTGTCATTCTTCTGGCCAGCGATGCGTACCACAAATGGTTTCATGCCTCCTTCAAAGTATTGACCGCTCAGCGCTGCCATTGCGGCTTGTGCATGCGATGGGTCCATCATTTGCACAAAACCATAACCTTTCGGCATTTGAGTATTGTGGTCACGAATAATCTTTGTGCGCTGAACCAATCCGTACGGCGAAAAGAGCTCCCTCAAGTGCTCATCCGTCATCGAGTCTGGGATGCCCGAAACGTACAGGTTTGCGTCTTCGTTGAACGTGTTATTCTCGCGACGCTCTTCACGTGGTGCACTTTTCACTCGAACTTCCATTGTCCTGTCTTCAAAAGCCCCGCCATTCATTGCGTCTTGCGCCGCCGCCGCCTCCTTTGGACTCGAAAACGTTATAAACGCAAAGCCTTTACATGAATACCCTTGCGCTTGATCTGGTATGCATGCCACCGATTCAATTGTACCAAATGGCTTAAAGATTTCCTCCAAAGCTTCTGAAGTCGCCGTTGGTGGTAATCTTCCAACGTAAATTTTGCAGTCATCATTCTCGTCGTCGTTGCGTCTCGCCGCTTTTCCTGACACGCCGAGCTCGGATAAAAAGTCACTGTACGCGGTATCTAAAGTCCCACCAGTGCCTGGACCGTGCAGCGCTTCAATGTCCTTTTTGTACGTGGCCGCTACGGCTTTTTTCAATGTTTCTGGAAGTTGATAAATTCCACCAGACGCCATTTCTTCATCGAGACGCTTTTGCATAGCCTCGATGGATGTCTCATCACGCAACGTACCATTCATAAGCGCTAACTCTCGCAACTGCGTTCGCTTGTGTTCATTCATGTCTTCATCGACAGGAATGAGCAGCTTTTTAATAATCGCTGTCGCTTTATCCACATCTTCCTGCACGTCGCCTTCAATGTACACGTGTAGCGGTTCGTCGTCCCGTTCGTTGTGGCGATCAGCCGCAGCTGTACCACCTCTCGCGCTACCTTTGCCGCGAATAACGATTTTGGTGTTCGTATCTCGTTGCATTTGCTTCTGCGTCGACCCCCGCGGGCCGATGATTAATCCGAAGAAATTGTATCCAGGATACTCATCCACCGGGATGGGCAACTTGGAAAAACGCTTGTTTGGCTTGTAGTCTGGTGGAGGTCGGAACGTCGGACACTTGCGACAAATGTCTTCTAAAATTTGCATTCGACGCGTTTGAAACTTTTCGCGCTCGACGATTTCGCGAGTATTCACCCGTACACCGTTCGCGTCGTACACCGGAGCTGGCTCTGGCGAGCGCTCGCGCGCTGGTCGGTCGTCGTACGGCAAACCTGCAATGAGCCGGCGATTTAACTGAGCCAACTCTCGGAACATAAAATGCACTTCTGGAGTGGCGTCAGCCGGTGCGCTGTGCTCGGCTAACAACGACGTGGGCAATTGAACGAATATTCCGGTACCAACAACCATGCCATTGATGGGCATTTGCGTCAACGCCGTCGCCGTCGCGGCAGCTCGCGCCACCATCGCTGGCTGGTCCACGGCAACCAACGCTCCAGCGTTACTACCATTAGTATCATCTTCACCATTCGTCTCCCATCGGCTTCTTCTGCGTTTCTTCTTCTCAGCAGAGTCCACGTTTTCAACAGGAGGCTGCGTCGACGCGGGCGCGGCGGCGACAACTGCCTGGCTCGCTTGTGCTGCGTCTCGAGCGTTATCATCGGCGTCGGTGCTCGGCCCCCAACGCGAGCGGCGACGTTTCTTCTCGGACGACGCGTCCGCACTCGTGGTCTCGCCCGGCATCGCGCGCTCGTCACCAGACATGGCAAAGATCTCTGCGCGCGCCTCTCACCGCTCGCAAAGATCAAACCAAAGTTTGCTCGGCGGGTTCGCACCGATCGATGATTGTCAAGCGGCTGGACTAAATCAAGTCGGTATATCGAAGACGAACGGGTTACTCGTTCGCGTCAAAGCCCGGCGTTGGCGCTGGATGTTTGCGGGCAGGCGCGCCGCGATGTGCAGTCCCGTCTTGAGCGCGACAACGTTGTTGTACCCGGACAAAATATTATATTACAGAGACGATTTTACTAAACAAAAGGCGTGGCGGAATCTCGTTCGTCGTTCGAAACGTACGTTTACACTTCTTCCTTCTTCACCTCGTCCTCGATCGCCTTCAACTCGGCGAGTTCATTTTGAATCGCTTCCAAATCAACCTCCGCCGTCAACTTGGCCAACGCAGCCTTGTCCATCATTTTGACCCCAGCCGCTTCGGTCAACTTGGTAACCTTTTGCCCATACGTCGCCATACCTTGCGCGTTGGATTGCACGAGCGGACCACCTAAAGACTTCTCCGTCTCATCGAGCGCTTGCATCATAAGTCTCAACACGTCTTCGCCTTGATCCTTCAAACCGAGCGTGTGACGCAAGTTGGACGCGTACTCTAAGAATCCACGCACGGTTTTCGCCTCGGCGAACGCGCTATCCAACGTGTCCGTGATGCGTTCACCCGGCGAAGCGATTTGTAACTAGAGAACACGCAAAATACACGGCAGAGTCAGTACGCGAAGATCGCGCAATCAATCGCAAAGAGGGTTTGCCCACACACATCACGTGACATCATCGCGTCCCATCAGCGCGCCTTTGCGCGTCTACGGCGCGCGCGTGCGACGCTGACCAACCCATCGCGCGCGCACAACACACGCACCTCTTTTAAAATCGCCAACTTCTTCGCCGCGTACGCCTTCACCGCGGTCGCATCTCCACCGATCGGCGGCGTCAACGTCTTCGTCTTCTCCAACAGCGCTCGAAATTTCTGCTGCTGCTCCACGAAGACGCGCTGCACGACGTCGTGCGACTGCGCCTTGGCGGCGCCCGCGGCGGCGTATGTGCGTCGTAATGCGTTGACGCGTTCCATCGCGCGCATTCGCGTCGTCGAGCCAAACATCATCATCGTCGTCGTCGGTTCGTTGTGCGCGGCGCGGTGTGTCGATCGCGCGTGGGGTTCACCATCAATCAATGGTGTGCGTAGTATTAGACACCGCGCCGCGGCTACGAGGACTATGTGCTATAGTGATGATGATGCGTATACGTGCATCATGAAGACGATCGAGGACGACGACGATGTGAGACGTTGGTGCATTCCTTCAACGCCACCGCCGCGACGGCGCCGTGTTCGACGCGCGCGTCGTGAGTCTTGACGCGTTTGCGCGGCGCCGGGTGCTCGGCGGTACCCGTGTCGAGGCGAACGATGCCGCGCGAATGAAACCATTCTGCGCCGTACCATTGCGTGAGTTGCTCGTCTTTCTTCACCGCACGACAGAGCATGAATTCACGGCCGACGATGGTGCCTTTGGGGCATCGAGTGTCGCCGAAACACACGTTTGTCGAGCGATTATTCACCACTTCGTTGGGACCCGGATTTGACATGAATTGCAACTGACTCGAGACACCGCACGGCGTCGGGTCGATGACGCCGCCACCGCTTCGGAAATTCATGGCGTGATCGCGTCCAGCTCGCCCACACTCGCGCCAAGACTTACGCTCGCCCCAATACACGGTTTTGTACCCTCGCGGTACGTCTCGAGTGGCCACTAAAATCTTCCCATCGAGCGTCGGGTGCGCGACGATTTTAAACGCCTCGTCGCCTCGCGCGCGATGCGTCGCGCAATACGGAAGACTCGACCCAGGTTCGCTTCGCTCGCCGCACACCTCACCACTCACGCGCGTGGCCCAACAATACTCTCTCGTTCGCGCTTGTGCACCATTCAATCTCGTCGGTATCTTCGTCGTCTGCGTCGTCGTCTGCGTCTTCTTTTGTGTCTTCTTTTGTGTCTTTGTCCGTGCCAGCATCATCCTTCGCGCGCCAGCTCTGCGATCGTCGTCGTCGTCGTCGTCGCCGCGACCACCACCCATGACCGTCGTCGCGTCGTGCGTGCGTCCTCCGTGCTCGTCGTCCTTCTCCAACGCCATCACCATTCGATGGTTGTACGATTCTATTCCACCACGCGCCGCGCGCCGCGCGTCGTCGTCCGTCGTCCGTCGTCCGTCGTCCGTCGTCCGTCGTCTGACGTCCGTCGTCTGACGTCCGTCGTCGTGTTTCAACATTCAACGCGCCAGTGCGCGACGACTGTCGTCACACGCGCGGTGTTCATCCACGCACGCGGTGGACGACGACGACGACGACGACGCGCGCGACGCACGCCGCACACCGCGACGTTCGACGACGTTCGAGGACGTTTGACGTTCGACGCGCGCGCGATGGGACGTCGAGGCGGTGCGGCGCTGCTGGCGACCGCGGTGCGGCGCGCGCGGTGCGTCGTCGTCGGTGATGGTGGTGGTGGTGGTGCGCGCGCGCGCGCGTGGTGCGCCGAGGTCGGTGGGTTCGCGCCGCGCGCGCGCGTGATGTCGTTCGCGACGACGACGTCCGCGACGACGACGTCCGCGACGACGACGACGACCGAGGCGGCGGTCGCGCGTGATGTTGGCGGGAAAAATCAGACGACGAGTAACGCCGCGTCGGAGAAGACGACGACGACGACGACGACGGCGGCGAAGAGTGCGCACATCACGCGCGCGGGTGCGAGGTCTGAGCGCCGCGGTCACGATGACGCGTCGTTTCGCGTGCGTAAATCCGTGGACGCGACGACGGATGTGGAATGGGAAGGGCAGACGTTCACCGGGTCGCGTTTGGAGTACGCGGGCGTGGAGGTTCGCGGTAAGTTGCGTTGGCCGATTCCTTTACACGCGTTGACGCAAATTAACCCTGAGCTGAAGGAGCTGTTGGAAGTGACGAAGACGAATATTGGGGACGAAGAGCGCATGTCGGGTTTGTTGAGCGTGTTGAACGACGGCTCGGGCGCGGATGCGGATGGGCGCGTCGTGGCCAAGAGTGCGTCGCCGAGCGATGCGCTCGTGCCGGGGATGGAAGAATTTCGTGATTTTCTTGAGAAATCGAATTGGCGCGCAAACGCACAGCGAGTGGAGAAGGCAAAAAGCGTTCGGGAGTATTTGTCGTCCGAGGCGAGAAAGACGACGGCGTTGAAGATGAACACCGCCACGACGCCATTGTCAAAGACTTTGCTCGGTAAAATCAAAGTCGCGGAGTTGAGACAGGCGGCGGCGGATTTAGATTTAGGGCAAGTCATGATGGGGGTTTCAAAAAAGGCTCACATCACGGCATATTTGTTGGCTTTTTACGAGTACATGTTTGGCTCGGTGGATTTGGCACAGCTCAACAACAAAGGCGTGCGCATGTCGGACGCGTCGCAAATCAGCGCGCACATCATGGAGGATGCCCAGCGCGAGATGAAAAATTCATCGTCATCGCAAAAGTCCATCTACAATGATGACGTCAAGACTCGTGCGCTCGAGCACGAGACGTCTCCAGACCGAATGAACTACGTCAAGGCGTTTCACGCCGACGAACTCGTGGATTTACTCGTTCGTGCCCGTGGCATTGATGTCATGGCGATCAACGTGCGCGACCAATGCACGTGGACGGATCATTTAATCATCGCCACCGCCCGCAGTTTCCATCATTTAAAGGCGCTCGCCGGGGCTGTGCTGCACGCGGTGAAAGCGCGTACCGAGTACGTCGCCGGTGGAAAGCTTCAACCCATCATCGAGGGCGCACAAAATGGTGGAGACAGACATTGGATGGCTGTCGACTGTGGATCGTGCATGGTGCACATATTTTCCCCCGAAGGTCGCGCGTTGTACAACTTGGAGGAGCTGTGGGCGGATGGCACCGAGACCAAACACAACGGCCCAGACGCGCTCTCGCTCGACACCATCACCGTACAGGATGAAGACTTGGACACGCACACCACGACGGCGTGAGCGTCATATTAATATCTAGCCCACCGCTCGAGCGAGAGTTGTAACAACACGCAGTACAGTACCATCCGCAATTCGAAACCAGCTGCGCCCGAGTCGCGCGCCCGCGCGCGCTAGGGTTCAGATTCGACAGCCTGAAGGATTTTGAAAACGTCCCCGCGCGTCACTTCGCGCGCCCGCCGCGATGGATGAAGATTTAGCGCTCGCCATGGCGCTGCAAGCGCAGGAGGAGGAGTTCGCCGGGCACGACGCGCGCGCGGATGGGTTTCGCATACGTGCGGCGTACGCTGACTCGAACGACGACGACGACGATGGCGACCAAGATGACGATGATAAACGTGGTGGTGGAAAGAAGCGCGCGCGTGCGGGCGCGGGCGATGCGAAGGGCGATGCGAAGGGCGATCAAGAAGCAGTGCCGTCATCTGGCGCGTCCGAAAAGAAGCGACGTGGTCCGAAAGATGGGAAGCTTATCCTGAAGCGCATGCTCGAGCACGGTTTGGTGACGCCTGGCGAAAACGCGCTCTCGACGGTGCATAATAAAAAGGAGACGCTGGCTGATCTGAAGGAGGACGGCACGGTGGTGTGGCGTAAAGATGGCGAGGAAAAGCCTTTGGAGTTCAACACCGTGACAGAGTTTCGATTAGCAGTTGTGCGCTTGGTGAATCCCGAGAGAAAGAATGATAATGGCTGGGACTGGGTGCGATTTGGCGACGTCAAGTTGAACGATTTGAAGAAGCAACTGCCGCCGGAAGAAGTACCAGAAAAGCCAGTAAAGGTGCCACGAGAAAAGAAAGTGGCAAAGACTACCGGACCATCGACGCCGAAAAAGAGGAAGAAGAAAGATGCCGACGATGTGGCCTTCAAAGCGGCGGGCGTACGCGTGGACGCCGTGATTCCGCGCGAGAAGCGGGCGTCGCGGAACGCAACCAAGGTGAATGTTTTCGATAACGAAGGCGAGAGACAGGGCGATTTGCAAATGGTTCCATGTGAACAGTATCGTGGTTCGCGTCAACAACCGTTCAAGGTTACCACCACGGCAGCAGTAGAGCTGGTGATTGATTTTCATTCGCACTTGTGCAAGGATGAAATCATCGGTTTCCTCGGTGGTAGCTTTGACGCGGAGACAAAGACGTTGCGAGTCACTCGCGCGCTGCCTGCGCGACAATTGAAACAAGATCACGCTGGAGTAGAAGTAGAACTTGATCCTGAAAGTGTGCCAGATATTGTGGAGACTCTTACGGCGAATGATGAACGCATCGTTGGTTGGTACCATAGCCATCCAGTGTTTGCCACGCATCCATCCGTACGCGACATTGAAAACCAAGTCAATTATCAAATGATGTTTGACGACGGTGGATCATCGATGTCGGCGCCATTTGTCGGCGCTATCGTTGGTCCATACGACATGCGCAATGAAACGGCGTCCAGTGATGTGCGATGGTTTCACGCGGTGACGCGTGGCGACTACGACGCCGAACCGTATGAATTAAAAGTGGACAAGGCGGGATGCGTTGACGTGCCGGGTCACGTAGTGTCTGAACTCAAGGTGCTTGCTGATAGATTTCGATCGAGCGAAAAGAGTGACGCTAACGATAACGCACTCGCTCCTATTGATACGAACGTCACTCCGGTTGCGCTCACAGAACACTGGCGCGACGGCGCGACTCGTCTTCAAAAACTCGAACAGTCAATCACGTCGCGACTCCCAGCGGCGTGGGACGAAAACGCGCGTGGGGCATACGTCGGCGGTGTAGTAAAGTATTTGCGCAAGAGCTGGAAACTGTGATATATCTTTGGTGATGATGTTTGATTGCGAATGTGTAATATAATTGACGCTTAAAAACAACTCGTGATTACAATGAATATGTCGGCGAGAAGCACGCTCTAAATAACAACTGAAGCGCGACAGAGAACATACTACGTGCGCGCCCAGCACCTATTGCACTCGCCTTCACACGCACGGCCTTCGCCTGCGCAGTCTACGTTGCATCCCAACGCCATTGGCACGCGCACGACAAATTTCACAAATCCACTCGTGTTTCTCTTCATGAAAAAATTCTTCTCAATGTGCGTCGTCGCCGCTTCCAATTGTTCAACATCGCACGCGAAAATCTCAGGCTGCTTACTCACGATCGCTCCGATGTTTTCACGCGTCACGCCGACGGATGCCAAGTACGCCAACGACGCCTCTATCCGTTCCATGTTTGGCACCTCGCACACCTTTTGGTTGCGCCAGTATCCTTGCGCACGCCACCCGAACGCTTTGGCGACGACGGTATCGGCGCGTTCGTCGTCGTCATCGCCCAATATATCCTTGACGACGTCGGTGGCCGCGCGCCACGCCGCGATGTCCTCGGGTGCGGTCGGTGCGCTCGCAGCCGCTGAAGACGACGACGACGATGACGACGACGACGCGCGAGAACGCAGCGTCGACGACGACTGGCGACGGTGCGCCGCCACAGTCGGGGCGTACCGCGGCGTTGCGTTGAGCATCGTCGCGCGAGACATCATCGCGTGTGGGTTCGAGTCGGGGCGCGTGAACGAGTGACGACGGTGGCGATGACGTCGTCCTCAGTCAAAAAGAAGCGCGGTGGACGTCTAGAACGGTCTAGAACGGAGGGCACGCTGTGTTTTAAGTGTTAAATTGCAACGTTAATGTGGTAGGTGTAAATGTAGGTGTAATCACACGCGCGCGTGCGCGCGTGATCGACAAAAGATTAGCCGAGACCATTGGGTGGTGGTGGTGGTAATACAGGGATAAAGGAGCGCGCGGCTGCGACTTACTTGTCCGCGGCGATCATCTTCATGATGGCATCCGTCGTAGCTTGCGTCAAAGTAGTGTTGCGCTTTTCGGCGTACGCTTGAAGCGCTTCAAATGCGTTGCGTTCAACCATGACGCGCGGTAAGCGACCGGCAGTGTCAACCGAGGCAACTGGAGCGACAGCCGCCGCCGGAGCTACGACGGCGCTGGGCACGTACGACTTTCCGAACGCACGAAGCGCTTCAAAGCCAACGCGGTTGATGAAGTCACCAAAGTATTCTCCAGATTTGCGCTGTTGCGCCCACATCGCAAAGATGGGTTCCATGAAGGTTTCGATGTTGTCAACCTTGACGCGGTCTTCGTACGCTTGGGACACGCCAGTGCACGCGCGCGTGCCGCCGAGCCAGATTTGGTAGCTCGCCGGACCGTCACCAACGAAACCGAGTTCAGCCATGTACGGTCGAGCGCAGCCGTTCGGACAACCCGTCATGCGGATCATGAGGTCATCCGACGCGGCTAAGCCAACCTTGGTCATGACGGTGCGCAAGCGCGCGTTGATTTCGGGCAAACCTCGCTCGGCTTCGGTGATGGCTAAGCCGCACAACGGCAACGCCGGGCACGCCATAGAGAGGCGCTCGAGAGCGTCGACGTCTTCAGCATCCTTCACACCCGCCGCCTTTAACGTGTTCATGATGTCAGCCTTCCAGGAAGGATCGACGTCGGTGAGCAACAAATCTTGTTGCGCCGTCAAGCGAACGGGAAGCTCGTAACGCTCGATGACGTTGCGGAGAGCCTTCTTCATTTCACCGCGGAGACGACCGTTTTGGACGTGTACGCCGTACCACAACTTGCCGTCGCCTTGCTCATTCCAACCCAAATACGTCGGGAACTCAAACGGAGCGAGCTCCTTGCCCTCTTCAAACCTCTTACCATAGTACTGTTCGGTGACAGTCTTGAATCGTTCCATACCCCACGCATGCACCAAGTACTTCAATCTACTTTGCTTGCGGTCGTCTCGACGGCCATAGTCGCGCTGCGTGCACACGATGGCTTTCACGGCGTACAAAATGTCGCGCGGAGCGCAAAAGCCCAACAACGTCGCCGCGCGCGGGAACGTTTCTTCGTTGCGGTGCGAGCGGCCCATGCCACCACCGACATAGATGTTGTAACCGACATGTTTACCATCGCGCATGACGACAACGATACCGATATCGTTCGTCAAAACGTCAATGTGATTGTCGCCTTCGACGGTGACGCCAACCTTAAACTTGCGCGGCAAAAACAAAGTCCCATAAATAGGTTCGGGGGACCCCTCAAAGTTCGTGCCGTTGCGGTTCTCCATGCGTGCCGCGGTGACTTCGGGCTTTTCCGCTGTCATGATCTGCTCGCCATCGAGCCAGACGTCATAGTACGCCCCAGACTGCGGCGCCAATAAATCCGCAATATCACTCGCCAAGTCTTGCGCGATGGCGTACTCCGGCTTGTTCGCATACGGCGCCGGCGAAGCGGTGACGTTACGGTTGATATCCCCGCACGCACCCAACGTCGATCCCATGTTACGAATCACCGTACTAAACGTCGCCTTCAAATCCGACTTTAAGATGCCGTGCAATTGATACGTCTGACGCGTCGTCAATCGCAACGTCCCGTTTCCGTGCGTGTTCGCCAAATCATCCATAGTCAAGTACAGCTTGTTCGGAACTTTCCCCGCCGGTTGTTTCGTTCGCATCATAAACTGATAAAACTTGCCTTCACCAAACGCCCGCTTCTCCCGGTCATCTTGTTGGTACCCGCCGTGAAACTTGTACAATTGCGCCGCATCTTCCGAAATAAACGACGCCTCCGTCGCGAGCTCCGCAATCAACGGGTGTCGCAAGTAGTCACTATTCTCCTTGATGATCTCCACTTTAGATCGCTTCGGGGCATCGCTCGACCCTTTCGATGGCGTCGCGACGTTGGTCACGATCAGCCCCCGTCGTGCTCGCCCCACGCGCGCCGTCCCGCGCGCCGCGCCGCCCGTCGCGTGCTTTCCCACCGCCCCGTCCCGCCTCTCCCCCGCGCGCGCGAGCGGGGCGCGTGCGCGCGTCATGGCAAACATCGTCGTCGCGTTCACACCGTGTGGTGCGCGCGCGCGTTATGACGTCGACGTCGGCGGCGTCGCCACCCGAGCGATGGGCGTCGTCGCTGGCTCTACCCCTGGGAAAAACCCTGGCAAAATATCTCGATTTCCCGTTCATGATTGGTCGTTGAGTCCCTCAGATGTGCACCAGCCTCTATCGTCGCCGTGCGGGCGTACAACGCAGTACATGCGCTGACGAAGATGTAGATACACGTATTATGCACGCCTGTACGTCATCTTGTGACGTCCATCGCGGCAGCGACGCGTCTAGAGGTTGCGATGTGCAACGTGCTGCAATGGACATTTTAAACCATATCGACGACGCGCGCGCATCATTCGGCGCGTTTGAATCGCGCACGGGTGTGTTACTATGTTTACTTTCGACCGCGTACGACGCGGGCGACGCGTGCGCGCGCGACGTCGACGTGCGCGCGCATTTGAGAGGCAGCTGTAAACACGATTTTTGAAAGCCAACCTACTGACGCACTTTTCCCCCACTTTTCCCCACTCGCGACGAATCATGACTCAAGAAATTGAAATTTCACGCGCACCTTAGGGGTCGTTTGACCAATCATGACTCTAGGGTTTAGGGTTTTTGATAGGTGTACCGCGCGGCGACGCGCGGTGACGTTTCGAGTTCCGTGACGGATCCTCGCCGCGCGTCCGCACGTCGTCGTCGCGCACGCGCAGACGTGGCAAACGAGAGACGCACAGGTGCGGTGCACGTCCGGCGAGACGTCGCGCCCGTTCGCGCCGCACGCGCGCGTCCTAAACGCGCGCGAAAAATGTAGACCACGCACCCGTCGCTCGGTTGGATGGGTGCGCACGCGATTGTAAACGGCGTCGTTACATCCTAGTGACTCGAGCGACGTGCGACGCGAACGTGAATTCACGACGCGAATGTAAACGATGGAAACAACGCGGTGCGATGACTAGGGTAGGTGGATGGGAAGTTGGCGAGGTACCATTCGTGGTGCGCGCGCGCGGCGACGGCTAAATTCGCGACGACGGCGCATACGAGGAGGATTGGCGCGCGGATATTTCTAAATGCGTCGACGTCGTCGCCGCGAGTGGTGATGTACACGTGTGATGGCGCCACGATGAGGAGTAATCCAACGTACAGCACGATTTCTGCGGTGTAGTGCGCGCAGGAGAACCGCTCAAACCAGCCGCCGCGCGGAATGGCGTACGAGCGCACTGAAGGCTCGTCTCGCGAGCGCTTTCCTCGACGTAAATTCGCCAATATCACGTGACATCGGTGTTGATTGACGTTGCCAATGATAAATAACACCGTGCCACACACCGCGAGCGCCGCACTCGCGAGATGAGGCACAACAGGCGTCACCGCGCCGACGCCGTCGCCCAGCGCGCTCGCCCAGCTCTGCGACGCGCACGCGTAATACGCCAACCCCAACACATACGCCGCGACGTGCATGCGCGCGCACGAACTATACACCGACACAAACACACTCTCATATAATCGTCGACACAAATGCACTTGAAACAACACCAACGCATACACCACGTACGCGTCTTCGTCCCGCCCGCCCGCGCGCTTCGCCGCCCTCGACAGCGTCCACGCGTTCGCGCACACCCCCACGACATAAAAGTGTTGAAACCACCGATGCGGCACGCGCGTCATCACCACCGACATCATCACACCCACCACTCTCCGTTCACGTCCTCGTCCACGCCCACCTGGTCGTCCACCGTCGCCGTCCCGTGCCCAATCGCCATCTTTCCCTCGCCGCGCCGCGACCGCGACGCCGCGTCGCACCACCCCCGGCACCACCCCTCGCGCGCGCGCCGTGGCGCACATCGAACACGCGATCAACGCGCACCAAAACCACTCGATGCGCGCGTCGACCGTGATCGCCATCGCGTCCCCGTCCGCGCCGACGTCCGCGCGCGCGGGCGACCTCTGCCGTCGGCCCTCGGCCCTGGCGCGTGCGTCGTGCGTATCGTCTCGACAGACATGTACGTCATAGAATACGTGTGTACTACCGGTACTGTATGGGTTAACATGCTATGATTCGGTATTTGGTATAGTAGTATCGAGATATGGGCATACTCGACACAGGTGCGTACACAGTACACAGTACACAGTACACACACACACGACGACGTGGACGACGACGACGTGGACGTCTACTGGAGCAGTGGAGCACTGGAGCCTGGAGCAGTGGAGCCTGGAGACGCGACTCGACCAATCGTGATCAGGGATGGGATGAACACACCACGCATCGACGACGACGTGGACGACGACTTGGACGACGGACGACTTGGACGACGGACGACGTGGACGACGAGAAAGGTTGAGAAGAGAAACGATGGCGACGACGACCGCGTGACGAGTCGTGGTCGTCATAATCGCATACGCGGATACGCCGTACGGGCGCACGTCGAACACGTCGTAGACACACACCCACACACACTCCGCGCGCACGCGTCACGCGTCGCGAGGTTGCCGACGAACATCCAAGCGCGCGTTCGTCGACGACCGACACTACGCGCGCGCGTTTCGCATCGCATCGAGGCGCGATCGGTGCGCCGTCATGAGCGTGGTCGGGATCGACTTTGGGAACGCCAACTCGCGCGTGGCGTTGGCGCGCAGGAAAGGGATTGATGTGGTGTTGAATGATGAGAGTAAGCGTGAGACGCCGTCGATGTTGAATTTCGGGGAGAAGCAGGTGCGTGTGTGTGTGTGTGTATGCGCGCTGATGAAGATGAGATGAAGATTTGGAAGAAGAAGACGACGGGACTCGAGACGGGCGCGAACCGGATGGGGATGAACGAGGGCGTATGAGGCGTGCGTGGTGGTGGATGTGTGTTGTGACGTCTACGTCGTCGTCGTTGATGCGCGTGATGCGCTGGCGAACGAACGAGTGATTGTATGTTTTCGTGGACTGACCAAAGCCACGTTCATCTTGCGTTTTCTTTTGTGTTCCGAGTAGAGATTCATCGGGTGCGCGGCGGCGGACAAGATTAACATGCAGCCGAAGAACACGGTGACGCAATTGAAGCGGTTGATTGGCAAGAAGTTTGATGATGCCGAGGTGCAAGAGGATATCAAGGGATTTTTGTTCCCAGTGTCTCGTGGTCCGAATGGGGAAATCATCGTGAGCGTGCAATACTTGGGGAAGACGTATGAGTTTACGCCTGAACGTTGCGTGGCGATGATTTTGGCAGATTTGAAGCGTATCGCGGAGAACGATAACGGTACCAAGGTGACGGATTGTGTGATTTCTATTCCAGTGTTCGCCACCGACGCGCAACGTCGGGCGATGTTGGATGCGGCGAAGATTACTGGGTTGAACGTCTTGCGCTTGTTGCACGAAACCACGGCGACGGCGCTCGCGTATGGCATTTTCAAGACGTCTGAATTCACCGATGAGCCCACGAACGTGTGCTTCGTTGATGTTGGTCACAGCGCTATGCAAGTGTGCGTCGCTCAATTCACGAAGAAGGGTTTGAAGATTCTTTCCACGGGTTTTGATCGCAACTTGGGCGGTCGCAACTTTGACAATGTGATGTTTGAACACTTTTGCGACGAATTCGCGGCGTCGAAAAAGATTGATATTCGTTCCAACCCGCGTGGTTCTCTTCGCTTGAAGCTTGCGATCGAAAAGATGAAGAAGATCTTGTCGGCGAATCCTATGGCACCGCTGAACATTGAATGCATCATGGATGACGTCGACGTGCAATCGAGCATGACGCGAGAAACCATGGAGGAGCTCGCCGCGGAAACCATCGCCAAATTGATGAATCCGATCGAGACCGCCGTTCGCGAAGCTGGCCTCACGGTTGAGGACATCTCGGCGATCGAGCTCGTCGGTAACGCCTCGCGCATCCCGGCGATTTCGACCAAGCTCGAAAGCTTTTTTGGCAAGGTGCCGGGCCGCACCATGAACGCGTCCGAGTGCGTCGCGCGGGGTTGCGCACTTCAAGGTGCCATGCTCTCCCCGCTCTTCCGCGTTCGCGAGTTCGAAATTCAAGATTCTTACCCGTTCCCTATTACCATGGCGTGGACGAGCGATGATGGAAGCGCCAAGCAAATGGAACTCTTTGAACGCAACAACTTGGTGCCGAGCACCAAGCTCATGACATTCTTCAAGAATGACACGTTTGGTCTTCAAGCGAGCTACTGCCAAGGTGAACTCTTATCTGCGGACACCGAACCGGGTGTTGGTGCGTTTGAGGTTGGGCCGTTCGAGAGGGCTAAGGGTGGGGAAAAGCAAAAGCTCAAGGTGAAGGTGCGCCTCAACTTGAATGGTTTGGTGTCTGTTGAATTGGCCCAAACCGTCGAGGAAATTGAGGAAGAAGCGCCTCCGGAGGTCGAGATGAAGGACGATGCCGCGGCGGCGGAAGATGCCGCAGCGCCTGCAGCTGATGCCGCGGAAGGCATGGAGACTGATGCGCCCAAGGAAGAACCCAAGGAGGAGAAGAAGGTGACGAAGAAGGTCAAGAAGACGGATGTGCCCGTGAAGAGCTTTGTCGGCGGCTTGCCAGCGGATGTCCTCGAAAGATATGTCAACGAGGAATACGACATGGCACTCCAAGACAAGGTTATGGAAGAGACCAAGGAGCGTAAGAATGCGGTTGAGGCGTACGTTTATAGCATGCGCTCCAAGATTGAAGATCAACTCCGCGAGTACGTCGACGACGCCACTCGCGAGAGCTTTGCTTCTCTCTTGAACGCCACCGAAGACTGGTTGTACGAAGACGGCGAGGATGAGACCAAGGGCGTGTACAACGCCAAGCTCGCGGAACTCGAAGCAATTGGTGAACCCATCGCGACACGCGCTAGAGAAGAGCTCGAACGACCAGAAGCGATTGCGTCACTCAAGGCGACGGCGGGTAAGTTCTTAGAGATGTGCGCGGACGAGGCGCACGAGCACATCGACACCGCTGACTTGGACAAGGTTGCCAAGGAATGTAACGATGCGTTGGCATGGTTGGAAGAAAAGATTACCATGCAACAGGCGACGCCGAAGACGCAACCTGCGGTTTTGTTGAGTGCCGACATAGAGAAGAAGCGCTCGACGTTGGAACGCTTTGCCACGCCAATCATGAACCGCCCAAAGCCCAAGCCCAAGGTTGAAGAGCCCACTCCGGAACCCATGGACGACGGCGAAGGTGCGGATGCGGCGCCACCGGTCGATGGCGATGAGCCCGTTGAAGGTGAAGAATCCAAGGACGAAGCTATGGACGACGCGGCGGCGGACTCGCTCGATTAAACGCATCCAAACCACTACGATTTGTTCGAATGAAATTGAAAACAAAACAAATGATTTATAATTTTTATTTTTTCGATAACACTCGCTCGTGATGATCCAATGTACAACACACCAACTAATAAAACTAAGATACTAAATCACCTTGTGTATGAAACGTCGTCGTCACTCAAGGTGCCGCCTTTGCCATGAAGGCGTCGACGAAAGAATTTTTGTTAAACGAAAACGGGGTCACTGGCGAATTTGACGGCGACGATGTCGCCGAACTCAGACTCTGACACGCCCATTTACTCGTCAATGCCGCTGGTTGCCGCCATGGCGGAATATCCAAACCAACGTCGCGGAAAGATGCAGTCATTTGCGCGCACATGAAACTCACGATTTCGCCCAGCTGCGCGTGCGATCCCACAAAGCACTCGGGGACTTCTTCAACAAAGCGTTTGTACGCCTCGGTGGCGCGACCGACGACAAAGTGCGATCTCAAGTTTGGCTCAATAATCACACGTTCATCCATCGATCGATACCGTCCTCCGTGCATCACACTCAAGTTTTCCGACAACGACACCGCCGGAGCGCGCGCGCTCGGCGGCAACCACAGGTAGTGGTGCGTCAATTTCCTCAAAGATTCCGCCCCGCGCGTCGCACACGATGTCTTCGACCGTTGTACGTGCGCAAACATCATTGGATATTTTTCTTGTAACGCACTTTCGAGCTTCTCGAGCCCGCTTTTTCGCACGTGTTCAGCGCGAGAGTCATCCTTGAACGCTCTCGAATCGCCGTGGGATATTCCTCGCGTCGCCTCTCGCAACGCCTCGAGCGCCGCCGTCGCCTCCTCCCCCCGCGGTGCACACAACGCCCGGAGATTACGAATGAGCATCGACTCAACATCCATTTTCTTCCCACTCAGCGTCATCGCACACCCCTCGTCATCATCCGCGCCGTGGTAGTCCTCCTCGTCCTCCTCCTCGTCCTCGTCTTCAAACAACAAGGCAAACTCCAAATCACCCATGGATGGCATCGGCGACCGCGTCGCCACCGCACCGTGACGTACCGCCACTCGCGCGTGCGTCGCGTGCGTCATCGTCGTCGGCATCGTCGTCGGCATCACCACACCGTGACGCACCGGCGCGGCGCACATCGACATCATCATCGTCGTCGTCGTCGTCGACGGAATATTTCGTGCACCCCAATCGGCACCCCACCGCGAACGAATCACGCCTCGCCTCGCCTCGCCTCGTCGTCGTCGTCGTCGTCGCGCGCGCGTGCGATGCTACGCTACGGATGTGCGATCGACGCAATCACGCGCGCACGAAATATTCTGCGCGTCGTCGTCTGTCGTCGTCCTCGTCGTCGTCGTCGTCGCGTGGGGGCATATTCCCCATCGACGACTCGACGATGTGCCGTTTTGCATGGTTTATTCATGGGGTCCCCATAGAACGTCGTTCCTAAGCACGGTAGACGGGTTGTAATATATAAAGAGCGAAATAGTGCTATGAGATTAAACACGACATGAAGCGAGGTGTAAGGAGGGTTTAGCCACGTCCACCCATCATGTGACGGTTCACATCGCCATGATGCGCCCCCTCTCGTGTGACGACACACGACACACGACGACACGACACGACGACGACGACGACGCGGATGGGGACGAGGACGGTGACGGTGACGGTGATGGTCGCCGTCGCGGTCGTCGCGCGCGCGGTGGCGATGGCGATGGCGATGGCGGTGGCGGTGCCGTCGGTGGAGGCTCTGGCGCGGGGGCTCGCGCGCGAAGGGTTGGGATGGATGGCGGGGGATGTGTGGTTTTTTGATTTCGACGCGCTGGACGAGACGTGCGTGGATTGCGGGAACGCGAATCCGAGTTCGACGTATGGGTGTCCGAGGTTTGCGCGACATGGGGGTGGGCGAGCGCGCGAGGGAGGGGTCGTGGCGCGTGGGCGGGATGAGGCGGCGGCGCGCGCGGGCGCGGCGCCGGCGCACCCGTCGACGCCGAGGTACGACGCGCCGAATATTGAATTGGCGCGAGATGACGGTGTTGGTGTTGATGATGGCGCGCGCGGGGTGTTGCCGATGTCGTGTGAGTGGGATTTGGCGCAGGATGAAGCCGTGTTGATCGTCGGTCGCACGCCTGAGGAAATGCGTTACTTTGCGTTGACGCCGTACATTTATGACATTTTCACGCCGAACACTGGACGTTTCACCGCGTTTGCATCCATGGGTGACTCGTTTTCTACTGGTTATAACGCTAATATCGGTGCGTTTTCGCGACTGAACACGGATGCGTGGAATAATATTCCTGCCGGCGTCGCCGCGCGCGCGCCAACGGCGGCGTGGAACGCTACGTTTGCCTTCATCATGGGGGCGAATAAGGACACCGTCGCCGGAGTTGCGCGCGCACTCGACGCCGTCGCGCCCGGGATTGGCAAGAATATATTTGGCATGCAACCACCGATTGCGGCGGCAACTGCGGTGACGTACACGATGCTTTTCCGCGCTGCGGTGCCGAAAAACCGCCAAGCGTGGCGAGCGTACGCGCGAAATCCGCCGCTCGTCGCGCTGCGAGTGACGCCTCAAACCATGCGCGCGCCAAACGCCTTCGCGCCTACGCCCCTCATTGCGAGACAAACGGAGAGTGAACTACCGTTGCGACCGATATTTAACACCTTGGTACGCGCGGTGCAGTCGTACGTCACGTCGACGGGTCGACAACAAGTCGCCACGGCTTCAGCGCCGCAAATGTTTGCCGCCGACAACAGCGCGGCGTGCGTTCAGCTCCGCATAAACTGCGGCGGAGATAACCGTGACACAAACTACATCCGTGCTGCAACGTTCCAGTTGAATGACGACAACGCGCTCGTGTACGCCGTCGGCGTAAATCACGCGGCGACAGGCAACGCGTACTATTCAAATGTCGCGCTGTACGCGCCGTCTAGACTCCTCGCCGTCTTGAGCGTGAACGACGATGAATACGCCCGAAGCGCACGACGCTGGCTCCCTAACGTCGACACTGCGACTGCAGATTTATTCTACGTCATTGCGTTCGCGCGCAACTGCGATAAAGTCACCGTGCCTCGAGATACCCGATGCGTTTCGGTGCCGTCCTCGGGATTTCCATCCGTCGCGCTCGACGCCGACGTGGTGCTTTGGGAACGACCATATTCAACCGTTTTTGGCGGTGCCGTCGGTCCGTGGTGGCAGTCACTCATCATGCCAACAATCGTCGAGTCGCGCGCGATGACTACGTTGCCATTCATGTCGTCGTTTTAGTCGCCGTTTGCGCGTCGGCGTTGAAATCAATTCGTCGATTAATCCTTTGCAAACGCCGCCACCGCGCGCCCACGATGGTTATACCAATCAAAATCGCTCACGTGCACATCGAACGCCTTGGTGTGCGTCTGTTTCTCTTGTCGCATCGCACGCAACGCGGGCGTCGCGCGCACAGCGGCGCCCGCGCACAACGCAAACGCCAAGAGGAGCTCCAACGCGATCGTCACCTGCACCGACGCCGCGAGAGTCGTCGCGCCCGAATCTCGCATCGACGCGTTCGCACACATCGCACGGTGGCCCGCGTGCGCGAGCACGGCGAATCCCACGACTCCCAACGCGTGTCCCCGGCGCATGGCTCGTGCGTGCGATCGAATGACGATGACGCGCCATTCAACGACGCTCTTCTTCGTCACGTGCGGGTGCGGGCGTTCATGATTGCGACGACGACGAGGACGATGAGCACGCGGATCGTGATTCCCACCACGTCGGCGTGCGCCGCGACGTCGACGTCGGCGTGTAAGACGCAACCAAAGGCTTTCGCGAGCGCCGCCGCCGCCAAACACGGTGCCGTGTCTTTGGCGTCGCGAGCGCGCGCGTCGTACCGTGCGACGACGACGAGACGCGGAGACGCATCGCGCATGTTTGGTTCGCTTCGTCCAGCGATCACGCAGGGCGAACGGCTGCCTACAGACGTGGCGCTGAGGTACTTTGATGATGAAGGCGCGTTGCAGACGCAGACGCTCGGCGAGCTCACGCGAGGCCGGACGTGCGTGCTCTTTGCCGTGCCCGGTGCGTTCACACCCACGTGTTCGACAAAGCATTTGCCCGGGTACATCAAGTATGCGGATGAGATGCGCGCGAATGGTGCGGATGCGGTGATGTGCGTGAGCGTGAACGACGCGTTTGTCATGAACGCGTGGGGCGAGAGCGCGGGTGCGAGACGCGCGAAGGTGATAATGTTAGCGGATGGGTCGGCGACGATGGCGAAATCGATTGGGGTTGATTTAGATTTGATTGAACAAGGTTTGGGGGTGCGGAGTCGGCGATATGCGATGGTGGTACGAGACGGCGTCGTCGAGCACTTGGCCATGGAGCAAGGCGGAGAATACAAGACGTCTGGCGCGGAGGAGTGTTTGGAAAAGATCAAGACGATGAATCTCGTTCGATCAGCGTGAACCATGGGAAATCATTTTCTTCTAGCGCGCGCATGTGTGTTGTTGTTAATGTCAATTTCTTTACAAGTGTAAAACTAGAGTTTGTTTGTGGTCGTACCGGTGCGCCAAAAACAAGTAACGTTTGTTTCATGCAGCGATTAACGCGCTGGGGTGGGCTTTGAGGCGCCCTCTTTGCCTTTACCACGACCCATCGCCTCGAGCGATTCGAGGTAGGCTTCGTCGATGTCGCCAGTGCAGTAATCACCGTCAAAGCACGAAGCATCAAATCGCGGAATTTGCGCATTCATGCCCATGCCTGCTTGCAACAAATCCTCGACGGTTTGGTAAATTAAGCCATCCGCGCCAAGAGTCTGGCAAATCTCTTCCTCGGTCTTTTCGTCGGCAACAAATTCCTTGCGAGACGGCATATCGACGCCGTACACGTTCGGGAAACGCACAGGCGGCGCCGCAGACGCCAAGTACACCTTGGCGGCGCCGGCGGAGCGACACATTTGTACGATTTGGTTCATCGTCGTACCACGAACGATAGAATCATCGATGAGTAACACACGCTTGCCGTTGAACACTGATCGCATGGCATTGAGCTTACGACGAACAGAGAGTTCGCGCGTGCGCTGATCTGGCATGATGAACGTACGACCGACGTAGCGGTTTTTCACCAAGCCCTCGCGGTACGGCAAATCCAACGCGGACGCGACTTCAATCGCACTCGGTCGAGAGCCATCTGGGACGGGCACGATAGTGTCGATCTCCCAGCCACGCTCAGCGATGCGCTTGGCCAATCGGCGACCGAGTTCGAGCTGGAACTCGTACACAGAGATGCCGTTGATTTGAGAGTCTGGACGCGCCAAGTAAATGTACTCAAAAATGCACGGAGAGATGGAACCCTTCATGCACTGTCGGGAAATCATCTTTCCTTCGTCGGTGATCAAAATCGCTTCGCCAGGGTTGACGTCGCGCACAGTGGAGAAGCCAAGCGGACCGAACGCGGCGTCCTCGCTCGCCACGCACCACTCGTCTTCGCCCTTTTCGTTTTGGCGTTGTCCCAACACGAGCGGGCGAATGCCATACGGATCACGGAACGCAAACATTCCTTGACCATTAATCAATGTAATAATAGAATACGCCCCTCTGGTCTTCCCCATCGTCACCGTCACCGCATCGAACAATTGCTTATCGGAATCTTTGTTYGGGTTGGCGGCGATTTCCCTCGACAAATCCTCGGCGAACACATTCAACAAAACCTCCGAATCACTCCCAGTACGAAGGTGACGATTATTCAAAGAATCGCGTCTCAATTCATCCGCATTCGTCAAATTCCCGTTATGAATTAAATAAATCCCAAGCGGTTGATTCACAAAGAACGGTTGCGCCTCCGTCGCGCTCAATCCACCCGCCGTCGGATACCGCACGTGCCCGATCCCAATGTGTCCATCCAAATACTTCATCGTGCGCTTATCGAACACATCCTTCACCAGTCCGTTATCTTTTTTCTCCTTAAACCTCGAACCGTCGTACGTCACCATACCCGCGCTGTCCTGACCGCGGTGTTGGAGCATTAATAACCCCTCGTAGAGCTCAGCCGCCACGGGGTTTGTGCCGTCGCCCTGGGTCACGATGCCGATGATCCCACACGACCGCGTCGTGCGATCGACTCTGCGCGCGGTGCGCGGGCGCGACGCGTGACGACGCGACGCAAACGACGGCGCAAACGACGACGCCCGCGCACCGACGACGTGCGGCGACGAGGCCAACATCATCGCGCGTGAGTTTTGAGTTTTCAAATACTCGACCGCGCGTCTGTCGCTTTGGCGGACCCGAGGCGCGCGCGAGGCGTGCGTGCGAGGCGTGCGTGCGTGCCGACGACGACGACGACGACGACGACGACGACGGAGGCCGACGACGAGACGACGGTGCGTGAAGGCGCGTCGCACAGTGACGAGACCGAGACCGCGACAGCCACCCAACCCAACCCATGCGATGGTTCTGTGTCGTATGGGTAAACAGTACACGTGTTGTTTTTTTTGGTGCTCGTCTGCGCGAGCCACGTCGGCGGCGCGTCACACGTCGACGCGCGCGGCGTTGGACACTAAACGTCGCGTGAAGCGCGCGCATAGGACGCGGTGCGGATCGACGCGCGTGGGCGTTCGCGGGAGTCGACCGGGTCGCGTCGCGGTGCGGTGCGGTGCGCGAGAGTCGCGTGCGATGCGGCGCGCGATCGCATCGACGATCGGGCGCCGGTGTCGGGCGTGTGCGTCGACGTCGGCGTGGGTTGGCGCGCGCGGGGGCGTGGATGTGAGCGCGTCGTCGTCGTCGTCGTCGTCGGTGGCGTCGGTGGCGTCGGTGGTGGCGGCGATGCGACGGATGACGTTTTCGACGCGCGCGGAGTGGACGCCAAAGTCTTCGACGACGTTCGCGCGGGGCGGGACGTCGGCGGTGCCGAGCGCGGCGAATGCGACGACGGCGGAGTATGAGGCGGAAGTTGTGAAGGCGCTTGATCGGGCGTGCGCGCAAAGCTCGCCCGTGGGGCTCACCGTGCGAGGGTTGATTGCGCGGTTGCGTCGCGTCGAACGCGAAGCCGAGTACGAGCTCGAGCGCGCGACGCGAACGATTCGCGCCGTATCGCGTCAAGGTGGGTTCTTCGATATGGCGAGCGTGAAACGGAAGCGCAAAAAGGCGATGAATAAGCACAAGCATCGTAAGCGCAGACGCCGCGATCGTCACCAGAACAAATAGAGCGCGCGTTTGGCGGGTGGCTGAACGCTGCGAGACACTTCAACTAGGTTCGCGAGCGAAAAGTACATAGTTAGAAATGGCGCGCGGTACGCCGCGCGTCTTCACAGTTGTAAAGTACAAATATACATTTCATACTTGTCAACCACGCGCTGTGTTCGTTCGTGCTGGGAACGCGACGGCGTCGTTGAAAGGCTGGAAGCCGCGCGATACCTCGGGACGACGACGCGGGCGCGCGCGTCAGAGCACGCCGCCACTGCGTGACGACCGAGACGATGTTTCGCCGAATCGCGACAACCTTAGCGCAGAGCTCGACGCGCACGTTTGCATCCGACGCTGCCGCCGTCGATGCGCGCGTCGTCACCTTTCTCGAAACGTTAAAGATCGACACCAAGCACGCGAAAGCGTTGGGGGATTGGGAGAGCTGTTTGCGCGTGCGCACAGAGGAGTTGAAGAAGATTGGCTTGAGCGTGAAACAGCGCAAGAACTTTTTAAGGTTTACTGAGCGCACGCGAAAGTTATTATTTGACCCGTTTGCGGAGGCGTACGAGGGGAAGTGAGCGGCGTCTTCGTTTGGTTTGGTTTGAGCTCCTCGGAGAATAGCGAATAGTTTATGTACAATGATTACAATCCATATTGGTAGCTGAGCAGCGTGCGCACGTGTCATTTTTAGTTTCCTTATCTTCAATCAAGGCGTCGAAGGCTCGGCAGCGGGAATCGTTTCCTCTGAATCCGTCGCGGCGACGTTTGCAGACGAAGACGTCCGCAGACGATTAAACCGCTCACCCAACGAACCAACGAACCCTCGCGCGCCCTCGGTCAACGCGCTAGCTTTCGCGGTCAACATTCCGCTCATGGGCACCGACGCCGTCGTCGCATCCTTATCTTCCTCGTCGTCATCGCCAAAGTAATAATCTTTAGGCGACGTCGGCGACGCCGGTTGCGCGCCTCCGCCTTCGCCGCCTCCACCGCTCACCGCACGCGCCAAACTCCACGTCTCCGTGATCGCGCTCACCTTCCCAAATACACCAGACATACTCGCTCGCACCGCTTCGTACGCCTTTTCCCGCGCTTCACCCGCTCGAGCGCCTTCGCACGCGCTCAACTCGCGCTCCAACGACGCCAACGCGCGCTCAATCGACACCAACGCATCCTCAATCGAATCCACGAACGCGTAATCCTTATTGCACGAATCAATCGTTGTCACCAGCGCCTCACTCAGCTCTTCTCTCGACGCATCCGCGTCCGCGTGCGCGCGATTCACCGCGCGTTCGCATTCATCTAATCGCGCCAACAACACATCCACCGTCGACGTCAACGCGGTGGTGTATTCCACGCACGGCGGCGACGCGCTGGCGTCGGCGACGGCGGCGATATCGCGCGCGAGTTCGTGCACGAGGTCGTGCGATGCGAGCATGGCGACAAGGACGACGACGCCAAGGACGACGCCGAGTGCGTCAGTGTGTGGCGCATTGGTTCGTCAAGCCTCCGCGCCGGTCGCGTGCGGGCGCCGGCCGCGCGATGGAGCACGACGGAGACGACATCCATCACGACGAGGATGACGAGGATGAGGACGACGAGGACGACGAGGACGACGAGGACGACGAGGGCGTGCCGCAGGTGTTGTACCGTGGCGAGGAGCGAATGGTGGAGGAGGAGGAAGACTTTTACACCGACGACGAGGACGACGAGGACGAGGATGATGACGAGGACGATGACGAGGATGATGACGAGGAAGCTCGATTGCTCGAGGCACAGCGTCGGTTGAGACGATCGGAGTCTAGGGAGAGAGAACTCGCGAGACGACGCGAGCGCGCCGAAGAGGAGGGCGACGGCGGCGTAGACGCAGACGCAGACATGGATCATCGACGTGATTTTATTAGAGTGATAGAAGATCTGTTACAAGGGATCGCCGCAACACACGTGGACGGTGAGCGCCACGCTACGGTTTTCAGGGATAGAATGCGAGAGCGGGCGCAACTTATAGGTTTGGGTGATTTGGATGACGTTTTTGAACAGATGTTGCACGACGTGCGGTCGGGTGGCATTGAAAATTTGCCGAGATATCAATATCTAGTACACTACCTCCAATCTCCAGTGGTAGAAACCGAGGATGGACTTGGCATAATCTTTGGCAATGAATCGGATGAAGATTTTTTGGATGAAGATTTTACGGACGACGAAGGTAGCGATTCAGATGACTTGTCTTTGTTGAGCGAAATGCAAAGCGACGAAGACACTGACCAACGCGTAGACTCGCTCTTTGAATGGATTGACGAAGACGGACCATTTTTCATCCATAGTGCAAAGTTACAGAATTTCACGGAGTGGTGTAACGTCCAGTCTGGTAAGAACCATAACCAAGGTGCGGATTCTGTGTGCGCTTTTCCATGTGCGCACTATGAAGCCACCGACGAAGGCGTTGAGATTGATGAAGAGGAGCGAATAAAATGGTCGCAAACGTTCCTCGTGACGGGACGCAATGAGGTCTCTTTATACAAGAATGGGAAATGTGTAGGGATCATTAAACAGCGCTTGCCGTTTAGTGTGTATAGTGTAGCATACGATGAAGAAACATCCATGGTGGCGGTGTGCGGAATGTCCACGGGGTATGGAGAGCTGACAAATGTGGCAATTTTTAAGCTCGAGCAAACTGAGGAAACAGTGCTTCAAGTTTGGAATCACTGTTTCCCGTACTACGACGGCGGCAGCACCATTCTTGGGACGGACGATGAGCGCAGAGCAGCGTTCTTGCACACTTGGGGTAATGAAAAGATGAAGTACGACAGTGCAGTGCGTAGAGGCACATACGACGAAAAACGCCCCGAACCATATTTCCCCAAAATGTGGGAATTCACCGAATTGTGTCAGGCGAATATCGGCGCGCCGCACTACGATAGAACGTACGAACACATGCAGGCTGATTCATTGGAACTTGCCGAGCAAGCGAATTGTATTCGTTTCGCTCGGCTTCAAATAGAGGCAAATCAACCAAAAGAGCTCAAAATATTGATTTCATCAAATGACAAATGCGTGTACGTGTGTCGTTTAGAGGCAATCATGGACGAAGAAAATGTTCGGGTCAAAAGCCACAAGCTTGTGAAAGATTTCGTCATTCCAAGATCAACAAATGATTCGGTGAATTGTGCTGTGGCGAGCCCTTGTGGGACGATGGTGGCATGTGCCGGTGATAATCGCCAAATCACTGTCAAAGTGCTGTCGATGGGTACTCACGGTCGGGTGGATGTCAACGCGCATGGACTAGTTCAAGGTAAGACATTCTCGTTAAAGTTTACTGGAGCGAGCGACGCACCTGGAGCGAGTCAGTACCTGGCGTGGTCACCCGATGGACGATATCTCGCTGCGACATCAGATAGTGATCACGCAGTGATGGTTTGGCTCGCAGTGCGTGATAGTGCATTTCCGTTTCACTTCCGTTCCATTGCTCACATACACTCACACAGAAATGCGTGTTTGCCGGTGATGTGGTCTATCTCAAATCCATCTATCATGATTTACGGCGAACGCGGCGGACGGTTCCACATGTTTGACGTCGCGCAGGCGGAAGATTACCACAACGAGCTCGTTAATGCGTTAGAATTGGTTAAGGACAGTCGACCACTCGCGTGTCCCTCGCGCGAGATGATAAGAGGACAATGTCAAGCGTTAATCAACATGCGACTCCAACGCAGTTCGCTTCACCTGGCGCTCATGGAAGGCTACTCAGAAAATCCTGATCCAATTCAAACTGCAAACGTTCTGCTTGAGATGGCATTTGGCGATATCAATCACATGGGGGAATTTCATACGATGTGGAAAGCGTTCAACATACAGACTTTTCGAGAAGGCACTAAGAACGAGTACATCACCGGGTTGTCTGTGCAAAAGGGCATGCCTTGTCCAGGCTCGTTAACCACAGAGTGCTGTGCGGATTACATTTATGTCTCTAAACCTCATGATATGCTGAGATACACATTACCTACCGGCTTAAGACAGGATTGCAAGAATTTTTCCTGTTTTCCGCCGATGTTCCGTCACGCCGCGCGCGAGTTCCTGAGGTGCGCGAGGTCAGGTCGTTTGGACGCCGACGCGCGATTGCCTGATTTACCACAAGATGTTTTACAAATGATCGTTTCAAAAATGGCTACGCCCTTCTATCGCTGGGGTGAACTAGAGATGATCGATCGACGCGAATGGTACTTGGACAACGCACAATTTGACGATATACCATCCGATGAGATTGAGCGTCTTCGACAAATTCAGCTTACACAACATATGCTTGGTTGAAAGCACCGTACCTGTAGATACTTGTGTATATTATTTCGCAATCACGACAAATCATAAATGTCTTGGAGCCAGACGAAGAGCACGCAATATCCCGCGAATAAAACATACACGAGGAGAAAAGCCGCGCCCGTTCGTCGCGTGAGTCTCCAAGAGTTCCAGTACAGTGAGAAATAGTAAATCATCAACACCCCAAAGAGGATACCCACGGATGGTAACAGCTGCGCGGTCTTGATGAGAATTCGTCCGTTCGGCTGAGAGGGCAAGATGATGAGCCAAGGTAAACCGAGGCCTAGCCAAATGTCAAATACGTTGCTTCCAACCGCGTTTGCAACAGCCATGTCACCTTCACCAGCCTTCGCGACGGCGATTGAGCCCAGGGCGTCAGGGATGGATGTACCAGCGGCAACGACAAGCGTGCCCATGACTACTTCGGGAATGCCAATGATGCACCCGACGCGCGCGGCCCAGGACACCATGCAATACGAAATGCCGCTAATCCACATGATGGACATGCAAAACGCCACGCCATAACGATGTTCGCTGCCAAACACAGAACAATCGGGGATGGTATAATAAAACGCATAGCGCCATGGCAGGCTAAGCACGTGGAGCGGTACGGCTGATGGCGACTCCGGCCATTCAAAGGCATCTAGAGTATCTTGAACTTCCTCTCGTACTGGGCGTCGGGATTGTCGCCGGGTATCGGCGCGGCGAAGCATCGGTGTGGGTGGTGGCGTTTCAACAATTTCAATCCTCTTCTCAACCGCCGGCGGTTTTACGCTCCACTTGTCGCCCATCCGTGCCATTATTTTTGTGTTGTAACACATGAACGTCACGTACGTTCCGTAAAGTAGAACAGAAATAAGCCCTTCGTACCATCGTACTTCGCCGTCGTAGAAAATTAACAAAACGGTTAAAATTGCCAGAGCGTAAAATCCGCAATCACGCGTCACTGGTCGCCAATCGAGCTCGAGTGTTTGACCAGCGCATAGCACCGTCGCGCCAACAATGAATAATATGTTAAACACGGCGGAACCGACGATGGCGCTGATGCCAATTTCATTCGTGGCGTCGGGTGAAATTAAACTCATGCCCGAGGAAAAGAGCTCGGGCGCGGATGACCCCGCAGCCATGAACGTCGCCCCGGCAACGTCTTCGCTCAAATTAAGCTTATCACAAATTTTTTCCAACGATGCAACGAAGTAGTCGTCGCACACGATGGCGATACCGAGAAACATGTATAAAATACCGACGACGTACAGCGTCCATCCGCCGTCTCGAATCCAGGACGAGTGCGTCTCCGCGCATCCACCGCTCGATTTCAACCCTCTTCCATGCGTCGGTACGGCGTTGATGCCCGTAGCGACGTGGTCACGAGAAGTCCACTCATATATGACGAGCAAAATCGTGCTCACGGCGACAAAAGTCGAACTACGGGGCGATGAAAACGTCGGTCAATGCCAAAATCATGCGCTCAACGGCAAAGACGCGTACATGAATATGCGCCAGGCCCGTCTCGCACGCATCTTCGGCACGCGTTTAGAGTCGTGCTGCACACGCACGCGTGCGACTTGTTTGTGCGTATTATTCTCGGTCCACATGCCGACGTTTTCGCGCGCGTTGACGTGTCGGGCGCGACGCGGCGTGGCGTCCCGATACGCGCGCCAGAAATAGCCAAAGCGGTCAACATTTCGCATCATTGTTACCACTCGCCAATGTTGACGCCAATGTACGCGTCAGCTCGAGCGAGACGAGCAATGCACAAACTAACATGCAATGTGACGTCATTCAAACACTGCTTTGTACGGCAAAACGAATCGCCGAAGCACGCCGGCGTCATCCTGCTCTACGCGCGCGAGCGCCGCCGCTCGCGCTCGCTCCGCGCCTTCACCGTCTCGCACGACAACCTCAAACGCCCCCACATTCATCGTCGTATGCGTGGGCACATCAGAWACATCAATGCCATCGAACGCACATATCAAATCATAACACACACCACCATCAGCGTCGTCATTATCATCCTCGACTCGTTCGCTTCGCGTCGGCGCGACCAAACCATCCTTCGTCACCAACCGCACCACCTCTCGCGCCGACGCGATATCGCACACAAACTGCGCTTCAAATCGCATGGCATCCATCGCGCATTCGCCATCATCGCGCGTGACGCGCACGCGTGCGCGCACTTCACCACCGCTCGCCAACCCGCACCAGTGCGCAATGTTCGTCCCGAAAAACCCACGCGCTTCGAGCTCGCGCCGCGCCCCATCGCCGCCTTCGCCGTCGCCATCGCGCGTGCCATCGTGCGCGTCCACGACGCGAACGTCCAAGACGTCGAGCGACATCGCGCGCGCGAAGCGTCGACTGTTGACGCGCGAACGCAGGCCGCGCACTGGAAAAGCACTTTCTGACGCCACTAATGTATCATTCGCGCACGACCGCGCGACGCCCGCCGGCGCGCTCCGCACACGCGCGCGCATCGCATCGCACGCACGACGCTCGAGTGACGCACGGTGAATATCGTACAGCGTTCGCATCGCTCGCGCGCACCGTTTAACCCAGTTGTGGATCGATTCACGACGCGAGAGAAGTCTTTGGCGCGACGTGGGACACGAGGGCACGCATCCGGACGCGCGCGCATATAACGCCTACGCACGCACGTCCCGACGCCGTGATAACGCCGTGAAGCGCGCGTTTGGTGGAGAGGATTTTTGTGCATTCGTGTGCGGCGAGTTTGGTGGCGAACGACGCGCGAACACGCGTGAGAACGGGGCGAAAAGTCGAACTTTTCGTGCACTTGTGAAAAAATATTCTTTAGCGGGATAGAGTTGACGATTGAACGACGTACCGTATAAATGCAAAGCGTTTGGCGAGGACGGATTGAGTGTGCAGAGGTGCTGCGGGTAGGATTCGTTGTTGAGAGACACGCAGACGCTGGCAGAGGTGGCGCGGCGAAGGAAGGGGCGGAGCCAAACGACGTGACGCAACTCACGGGTGGCGGGCCGACGGAATAAAGCGCGCAACTTTTGCAAGAGGAGGACGCTTGAAGACGACGGAAGGAGGTTGACAATACAGAAGGAGTTGATCTTCTTCGCGTTCTTGGGCATATACTACGTATTGAAAGTGTTGATTGAGTTTTGTTGATTGAATTTGAACGCGGCGATGGGCGATACGGCGACGATGAGCGGGTCTCGGCCGCAGAAGCCGAGCGTCGTGTGCTCTCTCCATCAGTTGGATGGTCAAGATAGCGATAAGGATTTCGCTAAAGTGGCATCAATAGTTGGCGGTGAACGAAAACTGCCAAAGATTAGTTATTTGAAGCACGAAGCGGCGGCAGTGTTTAAACGCGTGCGGTCGTTTGGGTCGTTTCAAGATTTAGTCGTACCTGATATCGACGGTTACGAGTCGTCAGAGAACACTGAAGATGATGATGACGACGACGATGACTCGTGGGGTTTATCTGGATACGTCACTGACGCGAGCGAGTTCGACCGGATTTTAATTTCCGCGTGGGAAGACCGCTTTGCAGGTGGACTTTTCCGCTACGACGTCACGGCGGTGAGCACAAAGGTGATTGTGGGAAACAAACAATACGTGGCACAGTTCAATATAGGACGCGCGACGAACAAGCGACCGACAGAATTTTCAATCGACAAGGTGTGTCAGGACTTCGATGCAAACAAATTCAACTTCACCAAGGCTGATTTGAAGGAAGTTTTGTTTTCCTTCACTGCTCTCGCGGGACAGGCAGATGAAAACGTCAGTCGCTCTATATTTGAACCGTCGGCATGCGTCGGTGAGAGCCCCACGGTGGTATTGATTAACGTGTCGCCAATTGAGTACGGTCATGTGCTGCTTTGCCCGCGCGTGACTGATAAGTTGCCGCAGCAAATTACGCCAGATGTCTTGCTTCCGGCGCTCTACATGGCATCGGAGTCTCGCAATCCATATTTCCGCGTCGGCTACAACTCTCTTGGTGCGTATGCCACAATCAACCATTTGCACTTTCAAGCGTACTATCTCATGGAAGCGTTTCCCATCGAACGCGCGCCTACGGTAGAAATCGCTCCGGGCACGCATGGCGATTGCACCGTGTATCGCGTGAATGGCTACCCAGTGCGATGCTTGTGCTTTGAAGTTGGCGATTCTTTCGAAGAACTTGCGACACTCGTGGGTGATTGCTGTGTGAAATTGCAAGGAGCTAATATCCCATTCAACATATTGATTGCGGATCACGGAGCTCGAGTATTCTTGATTCCTCAAGTATTCTCGAGACGCATTGCGCACAACAAGATTCCGGAATCCGTCATCGCCACGGGCGTCAACCCCGCCGTATTTGAGATTTCAGGTCACTTGCTTTACAAGCAAGAAAGCGACTACGATGGATGCACGGAAAGTAGTGCCGAAGAATTATTAGCGTGCGCGTCTTTGACTGAGACGCAATTTCTTGCCCTTATAAAGTTCACTGTCGGGGAAGGAAAGAATAGCCCGAGCGCTGTTCAGGATTTGACCGCTGTCGTTGATTCCGAAAATTAGCCACGTTGGCGTCAACTAGCGGGGTGTATTTTTAGAGATTCCAGTTTTGATAACTAAATGCTTTATTCTTTTACATGGTTTGATCGTCTTTGAGCGTTGCGTGCGAGTTCTAAAGTGCGGCCGCATGCGTACACCATTCTCCTTACTTGCGTCGATGAGCCGCGCCGATGGCTTCTTGTACACTCTTGAACCCATCGCGTTCCAAGCACGCGGCGAGTTCGCGCTTTATTTTCGGTACGAGCGGCGGTCCTTCGTACGCGAATGCGGTATACAGTTGCACCAAGCTCGCACCAGCTCGGATTTTATTGTACGCGTCCTCACCGCTCGCCACGCCTCCGCATCCAACGAGAGTAATCTTGCCACCTGTGAGAGCGTACAGATCGTGCAAAACTTTGGTACTCGACTCCATCAAAGGTTTACCACTCAAACCACCGGCTTCATCGCAGTGTTTGTGCGCCTTGATGGCATCTGGACGCGCAATCGTGGTGTTGCTCACGATGACGCCGTCAACGCGTTCGCTCTTGACCACGGATGCAATATCCTTCAACGCCGAATCCGTCAAGTCTGGGGCGATTTTCACCAACACAGGCTTTTTCGCCGTTCTCTCGTTCGCATCGCGCGCCTTCAAAACTTTCCGCAATAACGAACTGAGATGCTTGCGTCCTTGCAAATTTCTCAGTCCCGGAGTATTTGGACTCGAAATGTTCACCACGATGTAATCCCCAAACTCCCCGATATTCTCCACCCCGAGTACGTAATCGTCCGCCGCTTGTTCTTCTGGTGTAAGTTTATTCTTACCGAGATTCACTCCGAGCAATCCGACGCTAGTGCGCGATTCATCAGACGCACGATACGCCTCCAACCGAGACTTTGCGCTCTCGTGTCCCTCCGAGTTGAACCCGTAGCGATTTATCACCGCTCCGTGCTCGGGCAAACGGAACGCTCGCGGTTGCGGGTTCCCAGGCTGTGGTTTAGGTGTCACCGACCCAATCTCAACAAACCCAAATCCCATGCCCAGGAGCGCTTTAAACGCTTTGGCGTCCTTGTCGAACCCGGCGGCTAAGCCGAGCGGATTTGAAAACGTCATCCCAAACGCCTCGACATTCAATCTCGGATCATCCTTCCCGCGCATGCGCGGCGCTAAGCCATTCGAAAGCGCAAAAATTCCCACGTTATGCGACGTTTCAGCATCGAGCGTGCGAAGAAGCGGAGTAACGGCGCCGTACGCCGCGAATTCCACATCCTCCGCCCACGGCGCGTCCACGAAACGCAACGCCGCACCCGCCGCCACGGTCCCGAGCGCACCGTACGCGAGCGTGCTCATCATCGAACGTTTCGACCCATCGCGCACGGGCGCGCCCGACGCACCACCACCGCCCGCTGACGTCGAAAACGTCAACACATTCACCGGAGTCCCCGTCCCAGACATGGCTCGCCCGACACCAAACGCTCGCGCGCGCGCGCATCGCGCCAACACCGCGCTCATCTCGCGCGCGCCCCGACGCACCATACCCCTCGTCGTCTTTCCCTCGACTCTTCCCGCCTCGCTCGTGCGCGCGCGCGTGTGCGGTGCGCGCGGCTGCACACAGCGCTCCAAAAAAGTGCAAAACCCGGCGAGCAGAACGCCATTCTACGCCGCATCTGCCGCACGGTACGTTTTCGACGCGCGCGTTTCCCACTCGAACCCGTCGATGCGATCGTGCGACACCGCCTCGGGCGCACTCGCCCGCCTAAAACGCGCGGATGCGCGCGTGCGTCGCACTAATCCACGCCTTGAAGATGCACTGACGTCACCCAAAACGCGTTCGGCTTTCGCGCACAGAAACACTCACGCCCACGCCCACCGATCATGTTCTCCATGTCTACGAGCGCGAAATGCGCGATTTCTTCCACGGCGTCGTTGCGCGTGGCAAAGACGTCTTCCAAGGCGCGTCGCGCCGCGACGGTGGTGACGCGCGCCGAGGGCGGGTGGAAACCGATGGCGGTGACCGCGCCCAACTTGCGTAACAACTTGGATGGTAAGACGACGCGTAACATTGACGGTAAAGTGTACACGATCGAGGCGAAGGGTGAAGAAATTACCGTGACGGATAAGTTCGGGAAGATGTTCGCGTCGCGAGTGAACAAGGCTGGGGTTATTGAGGCGGATATGTCGGCGGCGATCGGCAGCGCGGCGGCGGCGGCGGGCGGCGCGGATGGTGACGATGTTCTCGACTTTGCGTCGATGAACATTTCGGAATTGTTTGGTTTCAATGCCAAATATAAGATTCCGGAAGTCGTTAACGGTCGCGCCGCGATGTTGGGTGCGGTTTTCGCGCTCTTTGGTAAATTCGGTGGGCACTCTGTCGCCGAACAAGTCTTCTCCGCCGGTGGCTTTTTCAACATGTTATTAATCATGGGCTTCACCACCGCCGCGACGTTGGCGCCGTTCGCCCTCGGTAAGACCACTTTGCGTGGCGCTATTCCGGACGAGAATGCGTCGTACCCGGACGAGAAGCTCCCGACGCTCTGGACGTCCAGCGCCGAAGCCGTCAACGGCAAGGTAGCCATGGTCGTCTTCGCCTTGGCTTTGATCACTGGCAACTAAATTAACGCCGCAGCGGCACGCGATTCTTCAAAGGTACAGACATTTTTCCTCAACATATTATTTTCTATTCGCGCGTGATGTAATATTCAGCCTACAATTCTTTGAATCATATTAAAACCAAGTCGGTGTCGGTCCGTCGTTTGCGCGCATCGTTTTCAACGCGAACGAACCGACGACTGTCGTTTACAAACAATGTATCGTGTGTGTGTGTCTGTGTCTGTGTCGGTGGGTATTGGTCGGTGGGGATCGCCGCCTCTAAGAACGATTACTGTCTGTACCCGTTTGCAGCGTATTGCGACGCGTATTGGGTGTAATATCCTTGTTGCATTTCGGCGTATTGCGCCGCTTGCGAGTCCCGACCGCCGACGTTTTGACCGCCTTGCGCGTACTGTTGCGCCGAGGCGTCTTGCGCCTTGTATCCAGGCGGGGCGTTGCCCGCGGATTGCTTGGACGGCGCTTGACCCGGGTAGACACCAGCGGCGGGGGGGTAAGGGTAATGGGATTGCACCGCGTACGGGTAAGCCGGTTGGTGGGGCATGGCGTAAGGGTAGGAGTACATGGGGTGGCCGTACGCGTTGGGCATGTTGGCGTACGCTTGCATTTGCTGCGCGCTGGCGCTCTTATCACCCGACGCGCTACCAGTCGCAGCTTGAGCTTGAGCGTTTTGCGCTGCAGCTTGTTGCTTATAGTAGTCCGCGTATGCGCCCTCTTGCGCGGTAGTCGTTTGAGCCGGCGCCGCTTGGTACCCTTCGTATCCGGCGTAGCCACCCGCCATCGGCACCGCCGGCGGCATCATGTAGTTGGCGTACGCGTTGGGCATCATGCCGCCAAAATATGCAGGCATGACGGGTTGACCATCCGGTCCACTCGTCGTGGCGCTTCCGTTGAGCGAATTCGCATCCGGGAGCTTGGACGCCACGCTAGAGTTTCTACTAGTAGGTTGTCTCTTCGCTTGCGCCGCCGGTTGACGCTGCTGTTGTTGTTGTTGTTGCATACCCCAGCCCGCCGCGGATTGTTGCGAGGACGAATCAAATCCAAAGCCGAAATCACCACCAGCGGACGAAAAGTTACCAAACTGAAGTCCCAAGTCTTGCGCCTGTTGCTCCATCGCTTGCTGTGGGCGGGGCACGGCAGACGCTTGCGCCGAGGCGTCGAAGCCAAATCCAAAGCTATCGGTGGATGTCGGCTGCGGCGCCGCTTGGCGAGCTTGCTGAGGGGGTTGTTGCGGCGGTTGCGGCGGACGCTGCTGCTGTTGCTGCGCCACTGGAGCTTGCGCCACCGGAGCTTGCGCCGCCGGGGCTTGAGCGCCGGCAACCTTCTTGGCCCAGTTCACCGGCTCACTCGTCGCCGCGCCGTTGAAGCTCGGCTCCGAAACACCCGCGTTCACACCGTTCACCTTTGGCGCGGGCTTACCAGCCCCACCTTGCGGACGCGGAACGCCGCCTTTCGCGGCACCTTGCGGACGCGCCGGAGCCGCCGCCGCCGCCGGCTCACCGCGCACTAAATCCGCGAGCGTCTTGCCCCCCGGACGAATCGGCGCCGGGTTCGGCACGGGCTCCAACTTTGCCACCGGCGCAGACACCATCACCGGCGCTGCCGGTGCCGCAGCCGTCTTCCCTCGGTCTTGTCGTCTATCTCCTCGTTCCCCAGCGCGCGGCGCCGGCATCGAAGCGCTGTACTTCTTATTTCCTCGCCCGTTTGCGCCATTCTCCTTGTTATTAAACTTTGTCCCGTCATACTTCTTTTCAAACTTACGCGCACCATTCGCGCCGCCGCCATCATTCGCACCAGCACCACTGTTCGCCTTCTTCTTTGCCTTCTTATCCACCGTCTCAAACTTATCCACTGCGACGCGAGCGAAAGAACGTCGAGGTCAGTCGCGGCGCAAACAATTAATCAGTCTGTTCCTCTTTCAGTCCAGGTCAATCGACCAATCATGACCACGCAAACGAGTCCCCCCAAAACCGCCGGCGGCGCGTTGACCAGATCGGCGATCGGCGCGATCGGCGGATCATCATCCGCCGCCAACGCGCACGACGACGACGACAACAACGCATGCGCGACGACCAACGCATCACTCATATTTTTACGCACTATTCAACAACGCATCCACCGCGCGTTCGACGTCGCCACCGCACTCCGCGAGCACGGTTTTGCAATCATCCACGCCGTGCCCCGTCAGGGCGCTCAGCTCTTTCGCGCTCATGATGATTGATTTCGTTCAAGGGTTGCACGACGCGCGCGTGCTCGGCGACGATGCGTGCGCACGACGCGCGGGGTTTAATTCGTGTCGTTTATAAACGATTCGTCGATGGACGGCGAACGCGAGTCGCGTGCGACGACCAGGCGACGGGCGCGACTGTGACGTCGATGGGCGACGATCGCTCGACGTTCGGGTCGCTGGGCGGGACAAAAAGAGACAAAGATGGCGGGAAAAGGCGATTGGATGGCGCGCCGAATGGGTATTAATAACGACTGCGCTATGTGTATGACGGTTTATGAACGACCACCGTACCGACGATCGCGCTTGGCGTAGGCGTGAAGCGCGCGCCTGAGCTCGGCTTCGCCGAATTCGGGCCACATCATGTTCGCAAAGTAGAGCTCGGTGTACGCGAGCTCCCACAATAAAAAGTTGCTCAGCCGTTGCTCGCTGGTTCGGATGAGTAAATCCGGCGCTTGTGCGAAATGGATATCGCTTGATGCTAAAGTTTTGTCGTATGTGGAGAGATAGGAGCTGAATGTGTGCTCGTTGACGTCGTCGACGGAGAGTTTTCCGGCGGCGACCTCGCGCGCGACTTGCTTGGCGGCTTCGACGATGTCCTGCCTGCCCCCGTAAGAGAGGGCGACGACGAGACGCATCTTGTCGTTGTCTTTCGTCGCTGTCATCGCACGATCGACGGCGTCGCGTAATCCTTCATTCACGCGGTTAAGATCACCGATGACTTCCACTCGAACGCCTTCTTCAACGAGTAAAGGGAGCTCGTCTCGCATGGCGGTTTCGAGCAACGCCATGAGCTCGTCGACTTCGCTCGCGTTGCGCCCCCAATTTTCATGACTAAACGCAAACACCGTGAGCGTGCGCACGCCCCACGCCCCACAACATCTCACAACTTGCCTCAGTGCGTTTACCCCGCGTTCATGTCCAATCGTACGCGGTAATCGACGCTTCTCGGCCCAACGAGAGTTGCCATCCATGATTATCGCAATGTGCTTGGGCACTTGCGTCTCGTCGAGCTCGCGTAAGGGCGTCGGTGGAGAATTCCACCTCGAATGCGCCCCTCGTGGGATAGCTCGAAATCCATCGAGGAGGCCTGGAAACCCACCACTGGGCCACCATCCGGCATCTGGGACGTCTTCAACGTCGCTCGAAGACGGCGACGCCGACGTCCCGCGCGATCCCGTCTCGAGCGAGGATCCAACATCGCGCGCGACATCTCCCGCACCCGTCGACGATGCCTTCGCGAGCTCTGGTTCTATGGAATCTATGGATGCTACGTCATCGGATACGCCGCGGTCGCGGGATGACGACGGCGTGTCCGCGCGGCGGCGTATGGTTTCGCCGCGGAGTCTGCGATGCATTGTTGAATGCGCGCGTGGTGCCGCCGCCGCCGTCGTCGTCGTCGTCGTCGCCCGTGTCGTCGCGCATGGCTGCCTATGCGCGCATCGCGACGACGGCGGTGACGGTGCGAACCGCGCGTGGAGCGCACAGCCGCGAGTGGTCATGCGATGCGACGGGGACGTGCGAGATCGTGAACGTGGGACGTTGTGAGGAGGCGGGACATATTTCGTGATGATTTCTAATAACGAGTTGGTATTATAAACAAGGTACACATGTGATGGAGCAACGCGCGATGATGGTGCGTGCAAATATGCGTGGTTGCTCGCGCTATGGCTTTTGGAGCAGAATCAAGTGCTCGGTGCGAGCTTGATTGTATATTGAGCCGTCGCTCAACGTGCCGCCGACGTGCTTCATCGTACATCCCGCGAGCTCAATCAAGCCGCTCTTCGCGCCGGCTTCGATGATTGACGTTCGAGTGTTAATGTTTGCACCATCGCCAACCATGATTGCAGCCCGACCGCCGCTCTTCAAGCAATCAGCGACGACGGCGACCCAAGCGTCCGTATCCCGTTGCCACGTCTCTTTGAATGAATACGGATCGCTTCTCAACGCCTTGCGCGAGCCAATCTCGCCTTCGAGCCACTCTTTGGGCCAATGACGGTCACCTGGAACCGTAGTCGTGAGAAATGTCGACGACAACGGCTGAGCCTCGGCATCAGAGCTCGTCACTACCGCTCCCGATCCCGCGCGCACTTTCCGCGCAAAGCTTTGATAATCGTACACGCCAGGGTAGACGCACGACGTCAGCACGGCATCAACCTTGTCTTCATCCTTTAATTTAAACTGTCGAATATCCATATTATGAATCGATGCCTCGGGCGCGGCAGGGTCGTGTTGATTGCACACTGCTTGAAATTCGAGCACTCGCTTGACGTATTCATCCGTAATTTTCACAAATTTGTCGGCGTTGTCGCTCACGATGTTCCCACTTCCCCCACTCTTACCCTTGCCTTTCGGTCTGCGCTTATTACTCGACTTTTGCGTGCGCTGCACGGCGACGCTTAAACAAAACCAAGCTGCTTCGAAGACCCGGGCGTCGACCTCTGAAGCTGAAACTTTGGCCAAGCGCGCTCGTAACGCGTCTCGCATCGGCCGCCACGGTTTCGGCACCCCCGAATCCTCGCTCGCCACCACCCCATCGTCATCACTCGATTCCGCCAATGGCGGCGCAGAAAACTCCCCAGTCTTCGCCATATCCGCCGCATCGCTCACGAGCGCCGAAAGCGCGTCTAAAGACGCCAAAGACGCCCGCCAATTTCTATGCGTCGATACGAAACAACTCAACGGCGACACATCCACGCCAATCGCGCGTCTCCCTTTCGTCTGTCCCACAATCAACGTCGTGCCTCCACCCATGAACGGATCCATCACGCTATCTCCAGGCAATACATCAAATATCGCGTCGCACGCCGCGGCTTGCATACCGGCGAGAATCTCGCCAAACCCGTGCGTGCACTTCGGGTAGCTCTTCGGCGTCGACGTAAAGCCGTGCGTCCACTGAATGCGCATGGCACGCAATAAACTCGATTGCAACTCCACGCTCTCGCCCCACGCGTGCTCGGTGAACATGGTCGACGGCGTGGATGCGTTCTGGAGGTACTCTGGCATCGACGACGACGATGCGGCGGCTCCATCCGTGTCGTCGGCTATCGCACTCGCGCGCGAACGAACGCCGACGCACCGACGCGCCACGGGCGCCGCGCGACACGCCCTGCATCGCGTCCACGTCTTCGCCGTCGTCGTCGTCGTCGTCGCGCAACAACGCCGCGCCGCGACCATCATCATCAACGCACTCGCGCGCGCGCGTGTGCGGTCGGCGTCACACACGCGCACGCATGACGGCCGCGGCGGCGCCGATCGGATTCCTCGGCGCGGGCATCATGGGCGCCGCCATGGCGCGCACGCTCGCGCGCGCCGGCGCGCACGTGATGCTCTGGAACAGGTCGGCGGATAAAGCGCAGCGCGTGAGCGATGTGTTTGCATCGTGTGATGATGCGTTCGCGAAGAATGGCGGTCGCGTGAGCGTGGCGACGTGCGCGAGCGATGTTGGTGAGGCGTGCGACGTGACGTTTGCGATGTTGAGCGATCCGCGGGCGTCGGCGGCGGTGGTGACAGCGTTTGTACGTGGTTTGGAGCGACGAAGCGACGGCGGACGCGGAGCGGCGTGCTACGTCGATTGCTCCACGGTGGATGGCGCGAGCGGGGAAGCATCGCGTGAGGTGATCGCCGCGGGTGGTGGTGAGTTTTTATCTGCACCCGTGAGTGGTGGATGGCGCGATGCGGCAAAGGGTGAGTTGTTGTTCATAGCCGGCGGTTCAAAGGCGGCGTACGACGCCGCGGCGGCGTCGATGGGCGTCATGGGCTCGAAGACGTGGTTCGTCGGTGATACGCCCACGCACGCAGCACGCGCAAAGTTAATGCTTCAGGTGATGATGGGTAACGTCGTCGGTGCGTTGGGGGAGATGGTGAGCCTGTCGGGGCGCGCTGGCCTAGACCAGAATATGGTGCTCGAAATGTTGTCGCATTCCGCCATGGGGTCGCCGTTAACGACGGCGAAAGGGAAGCTCATGGTGGCGAAGGACTTTTCGCCAAATTTCCAAGTGTATTTGCAGCAAAAGGACCTTCGTTTAGCGTTAGCGTTGGCAGACGAATTGGATTTCGCGGCACCTATTACGGCGGCGACAAACGCGCAATACGTCCGCGCGAAAGCGCTCGGACACGCGAATTCAGATTTCGCCGCCGTCTCCGCCGCCTACGACGCCGCCGTCACCGGCGCAAAGAAACATTGAGTACAATTATTTACATATATTGCATCGCGCGCGAATGAGTGCGGCCTCACGCGCGCGTTGATGCACACGAGTTGTTATTTCATCAAAGAAAGAGTTGCACTTTTCCAACCAACCGTTTCATTTCCACACCGTCAGAGCGCGCCGCGATGCGCGAACGGCTGCACTACATCACCGCTGACGATGGCACGCGCATCGAATGCGCCGTCATAGAACACGATCATCCACACGCGACGACGTCAGAGTCGGTGTCGTCGACGTCGCGTGCCCGGGACTGGTTTGTGCTCGCGCACGCGCACCCCAAACTCGGAGGCTCTCGAGAGATGATGACGCCGCTTGCGCGCGCGCTCGCGCGTAAGGGCTATGGCTCCGTATCCATCGCGCTTCGTGGCACGTCTGGTTCTCTCGGGCACTCGTCGTGGCGTGGGTCACCCGAGGAAGGCGCGGATATAATCGCCGGCGCGCGGTTGGCGCGAAAGTGCTTCGGCGCTACGACTGAAACGCGCGTTCATTTAATTGGATATTCCTACGGCTCGACAATTTGTTCGTACGCTCTGGATGGAGACGAAAGTATCGCGTCGTTCATTGCGATCGGGTACCCACGAGGGAGCTATTCGTGTGGGTTTATGGGTATAGGAGCGAAGATTTTGATGCGCGACTCGTTTGACGCGCTCAAGGCGAGCCGCAAGCCAAAGTTGTTCATTCATCCGGCGAATGACGATTTCACCAGTCAATCCACGATGGAACGATTAGTGAGTGAAAAGTTATCCAATGAAGGCATGGACGGCGCCGAGAGCGGTAGCGTGAAGCCTTGTTTGAAAATTTTACCTGGAGCAGGGCATTTTAGCGTGGTGAATGATTCTTGCGCGGTTGAAGACGCGGCGTCGATGATTGTAGACTTTGTGGAAAAATTAGAACTATAGATGTATCAATACGTATAGACTATTTGATTGCGCGCGCGCGTGCTGTACGGCTTGATACCGCGTTTGTTTACACACCTGTGTATTTACTTGGCCAAAAGGATGATACTGCCACGCGGGGCGACGTTGTATCTTCGCTCGACTCCAGGTTTACCTTCGGCGATGAAATCTTCAGGTGATGGAAGATTAGTATCAACAATGCGATACCACGCTTTGCCGTGTGGTGGCGACGGTAGCGCCGCATCGACGTAGAATTCGTGCGCGTTGAACGCGATGTACAAATCACCTCCGCCAAGGCCTCTGTCGTGCAAAGTGAACGCCAAAAACTTCGAAGTCGGGTCATCCCATCGATCTTCGTGCCAAGTCACGTCGTGGTCGGAAAGGAATTCTTCACGCCCGAGCAAAGGGTGCGATCGACGAAGCTTGATCATCTCAGAACAAAATCGGAAAAAGTGCTTCTTTTGCTTGTCAAGTTCGCTCCACTGGAAATTATTCAATTCGTTATCGTGACCGTACGTGTTATTGTTCCCGCCACGCGTGTGACCGTATTCATCACCCATGAGCATCATGGGAGTACCTTGAGAGATCATCAACGCAACTTGGAAGTTTTTCATCTGCCGCCAACGCAAACCGTTGACTGCGGCGTCGTTCGTGACGCCCTCGGAGCCGCAGTTCCACGACAGGTTGTCATTCGACCCGTCATTATTGGACTCGCCATTTGCCATGTTGTGTTTTTCGTTGTAGCTCACCAAGTCGCGGAGCGTAAAGCCATCGTGAGCGGTGATAAAGTTGATGGAGTGATACGGTTTGCGCTTGTTGACGTGGTACAAATCCGACGAGCCCGAAATGCGCCGCGCAAAATCACTCTTACATCCTTCATCACCCTTGATGAATCGGCGCATGACATCGCGGTACGAACCATTCCACTCGGACCAACGATCCCAGTTGGGGAAACTCCCGACTTGGTACAACCCACCGCAATCCCACGGCTCTGCGATGAGCTTGACGTGCGACAATTCGGGATCCTTTGCGATGGCGCGAATCACAGGCGGTGAAGCGAGCGGTGTGCCCTTCTCATCTCTGCATAACGCCGACGCGAGGTCAAAGCGGAATCCGTCGACGTGATACTCGCGTACCCAATGCTTTAAAGAATCCAAAATAAATTTAGATACGTATGGATGGTTTGCGTTCACCGTGTTTCCGCATCCAGTGTAATTTAACATTTGCTCGTACTGCTCCGTGTTTGTCATGTAATACGTCTTATTGTCGATGCCACGCATCGAGACGAGGTTTGGTAATTCATCATTCATCTCCCCGGTGTGATTGTATACGACATCCAAGATAACTTGAATGCCCGCCGCGTGCAACGCCTTGACCATTTCCTTGAATTCGCGCGCGGCGCTCGAGGCGTCGCATCCTCGACGACCAAAACGCGTCATCGGTGCAAAGAAGCTCATCGTGCTGTACCCCCACGTATTCACCATGTGGTCTCGCGGGTTTTTCAACCGTTGAAACTCCATCTCGTCGAATTCGAAAACCGGTAACAACTCCACGACGTTGACGCCGAGCGCCTTCAAATGCTCCACCTTGGCGGCGACGCCCGCGTACGATCCACGCTCATCATCCTCCAAACCCGACGACGCATCCGCAGTGAATGCGCGAACAGTCATTTCATACACAATCATATCCTTTTCCGCAATCTTCGGCGCCTCGACGCCTTGCCAATCAAAAGGCGACGATTCAAAATCGTACCCGCTCAACATTTCGGGATCGTTCGCCTCGCCGTGCGTCATGTGTTTCGGCCCTTTCCCAAACACCTTCCGCCGCGCCTCCACGAGCGGCGCGTACGGATCCATCATCACACGTTCTGGGTACCATCGCGCGCCCGTATCCCACCCACCGTGACCATTCACGCGATACCCGTACTTTGTCCCGCGTCGAGCCGCGCCCTCGTCCACGCGCACGTGCCACACGTTCCCCGTCCGCGTCATTGGAATCTCATACTTGATGCGCGCAAAATCATCGCCATCCTGAAATATACACAATGACATTTCACTCGCCACTTCGCTATACGTCGCAAAGTTGATCCCACGACCATCGTCGCTTAAAGACGGTCCGAGCGGAGCCGCGACGCCGTCGCTCCACGCCGCGCCAGCCGCGCCTCCTCTCGCGCACAACGGCGCCGTCGACGCATCATCCATCGTCGCCGACGCGCACACGAATAACGATCCCACACCGCGACCACGCGCCGCGCACCGCGCGCCCGACGTCTCGCGCGCGGGCGACACGACCGCCCGCGACGCTCGCGCGCGCTGGCGTCTGTCACCGTTTGATTTGAACGCAAACGCCCGTCGCGACGCCGTCGAAGACGATGACGACGCACCGCCGCACGCGTGATGCGTCAGTGATGACATATACGCCGTGTGCGACGCGTCGGCGAGGCGTCGCGCGCGCGATCGGCGTCCGCGTATGACGGCGCACGCGAGGCGCGGCTGCCGCATACACCGACGCGCGCGACGCGATCGAGCGCGACATGTCTGCATCCGCCGCCATGGTGGACACGGGCGTGCAGAAGGCCAAGGTAGGTGCATGCGTGAGCGCGCGCGTCGCGCGTGTGCGGGTGAATATCGCGCGACGCGTGCGCGTTTCGGCGAATGATTAGTGGATTGAGGTTTGACCGCGCGCGTCGCGATTGTCGTGGCACCTCTGACGCGCGCGACGTTGTCATCGAATGGGACACTGACCGCACACATCGTCGCATTTGTGCGCGCACTTGAACGCTCTGGTTGTAGTTTATTGAGGATGTCGACGCGTACATGAGCGGGAAGACTGTCGAGGACGCCTTGAGCGAGCTTCAACGCAAGTACTCGCGATACAAACTCATCGAACGCGATTTACAAGAGCAGCGGATTAGGTATTCCACCAAACTTCCGGATGTGCAGCGATCGTTAGAGGCGGTGGAGATGTTGTGCGAGAAGCGAGATGGGGAGAACGCGGCGGAGGAAACGTTGGTCAAGTATCAGTTGACCGAGGCGACGTTTGCCGACGCGAGCGTGACGTCTCCTGAGAGCGTGTATTTGTGGCTCGGAGCGAATGTGATGTTGGAGTACCCGCTGGACGAAGCCAAGGAGTTATTAGAAACGAACGTGCACGCGTGTGAGAGTGGATTGGAGGCGAATGCGAGAGATTTGGCGGTATTGAAGGACAACATGACCATCGTTGAAGTCAACATGAGCCGCATATACAACTACGACGTACGCAAGCGTCGGAATGCGGAAAACCAGGCCGCGGTCAAAGCCAAGTAGACTTTTTCGTTCACACGCGAACTGCGTCTCGCGCGAACGAATTCATAGATGTAAAGTAGACACACACTAAGTTTAAGCCTCCCTCACTCTGCAGCGGGCTCATTTGTCATCATGCGAACCGCGCTCACCCGACCCCGAGCCATCGCTGTCGCGAACACCGGGATTGCGCGCAATAAACGCGCGGCATTGACGGTCGCCAACGTCACGCGCCGTGACCTCATTCGCGGTGGCGGCGTCGCTCTCACTGTACCGTTGTGGCTCGATGCCTTTCAAGACTTGGGCTTCTTTTCGGGTGAGGATAGCGAATTTGCGCCGCTGCCACCCATCGAACCGGGGTATGAGGTCGCCATGTTTGCAGGTGGGTGCTTTTGGTGCATGGAGGCCCCGTTCGATGCGGTGCGTGGGGTGAAGGCGACGACGAGTGGCTATATTGGCGGCGACGTCGACCGCCCGCGTTATCGGGACGTCGGGTCGGGCTTGACTGGACACGTCGAGAGCGTTCGTGTGCTGTACGACGCGTCGCAAGTGTCGTATGAGGATTTATTACGAGTGTATTGGCGTCAGGTGGATGCGACGCGGGACGACGGGCAGTTTGTAGACAGTGGCGCGCAATACCGGCCAGTGATTTGGGCGGCGAATGCGCGGCAGGTGGCGGCGGCGGAGGCGTCGAAGAAGGCGCTCGAGACAGAGAAACGGTTTGGAGACGGTCCCATTAAGGTGAGCATCGTTGACGCGTCCGACATGGCGTTTTGGCCGGCGGAAAATTATCATCAAGACTACTACAAGCGCAACGCGAATAGGTATAGACTGTACCGCTCGATTTCTCAGCGCGACGAATACATTGCCCGCGTTTGGGGCATAGAAAGGAGAGAGTAATTGTTCTGCGTGCTCCTGAACACGCACGTTCACAAGGGAATTTATTTTAGTAACATATTTTGTAACGTATAGGATTGATCCGAGCGAATAGACGAAGTGAGCGAAATCGTTAAAGGCGTGTGCGAGGAAACATTCAAAAGCGCGACGGTGTCAAGTTGTGAATCTCAAATAGTCTTATTGACATACAAGTTGAGATGAATTTCAATGACACGGCAATCACGCTGCAATACGTTTCACACACACACACACACATATTTCACTCGCTATTCGAGACTTGTGCTCGGCTAAAGTTTAATACGGACGCGAGCCAGCGCCGTAACCTGAATAGCTGCCGCCGCCGCGCGAGGCGCCGCCGGCGCTACCGTAGCCGCCGCCACCGCCGTAGCCGCCGCCGCCACCGCCGAAGCCGCCGCCGCCACCGCCGAAGCCGCCGCCGCCACCGCCATAGCCGCCGCCGCCACCGCCGTAGCCGCCGCCGCCGCCGCCGAAGCCACCGCCGCCGTAGCCACCGCCGCCGTAGCCGCCGCCGCCGCCGCCGTAGCCGCCGCCGCCGCGTCCACCGCGTCCACCACGTGAACGCCCGCCGCGACCACCGCGACCGCCGCCGCGACCATAACCAGCGCGGTGCGCCATGTCTTCAATTTCAGGAGAAATAATTTGGTTTGCATCTTTAAGAATCGGCACCAACTTTTTCGCCATGTTGGTTTCTTCGGCGTCGAGGAAGGAGAACGCCCAACCCTTTTTGCCGGCGCGACCGGTACGACCGATGCGGTGGACGTAGTCTTCAATTTGGTTCGGAAAGTCATAGTTGATAACCATGTTGCAATCCTTGACGTCCAAACCGCGCGCAGCGACGTCAGTGGCGACGAGCACAGGCGTGCGCCCTTGACGGAACTGGTTCAACATCCAGTCGCGTTCGCGTTGCTCCTTGTCGCCGTGAATCACGCCAGCCAAGTTACCGATAGAGCGTCCAATTTGATCGCACATGCGCTTGGTAGAGCAAAACACGAGCGCCTTGAGCGGCTCGCATCCCTCAGGCGGTTTGTTTAAGATTTCCATCATGCGCGTCTCCTTGGCGAAACCGCTTAAAATTTCAATCGTTTGCGTAATATCCTTGTTGGCCACAAGCTGGTCGGTTTCACCAATGTTCACCTGAATGGGGTTAGTCAAGATCGCTGTTGCCACGCGAATCACAGCCTTGGGCCAAGTCGCGGTGAAGAACAACGTCTGGCGATCGACTGGAACGTGTTGAAGAATGCGACGAATTTGCGGCTCGAAACCCATATCCAACATACGATCCGCTTCATCCAAAACGACGTACGTCGCGCTGGACATGTCCACCATGCGCGACTCCAATAAGTCGTTCAATCGTCCAGGAGTGGCGATGCAAATTTGCGGGCGCGCGCGTAATTGCGACAACTGTCGTCCCTTCGGAGCGCCGCCGTACAAGCACACCGACTGCACGCCGGCGGCTTGGCCAAACTTGTAGCACTCCTCTTGAATTTGCGTCGCGAGCTCACGCGTGGGCGCGAGCGCCAACATCATCGGCCCGCGAGCGTCACGCCCATTCCCACGCTCAGCAATGTGCATCAAACCTGGAAACAAAAACGCCACCGTCTTCCCGCTTCCGGTTTTTGCCACGGAGATCATGTCGTATCCTTGCAACGCGATGGGCCACGACTGCGCTTGAATCGCCGTCGGTTCGGTATATCCCGCGCGTTGCACCGCGCCAAGTAAGTCCCGCGGCCACGGACCTTGGTCAAACGCCGTCATCGGATCTGGAACCACAACGCCCTGGATGTACGAAAAGCGCGCGCGCGCGACGCGTCAGTCAGTCTCGCTCGATCGGTCATCTTGATTGTCCAAGATCATCATCTATGTCGCATCTCACACCACGCACGCGCACATCGCGAAAACACGCATAAACGAACAGAACAATGTACGTACCGGTGGTGCCTTTACGGAAATCTCATGGCGCTTACGAAACGCGCTTCCGCCCTCGCTCGCGGCGTACCCCAAATCTTTCGTTCCCAACCCTTTCCCTCGCGCGTACGCGTCCGGCGGTGGCGCGTTATACTCCTCCGCCCCGTACGTATCGTCCGCACCGAGGTGTTCAAAACTCGCACCGCTGTGTCCGAGATAGCCAAACTTGTTTTCAGCCTTGGTCGTCGCCGCCGGACGCTCGTACTGCGTCACGTTGGTCTCGGTGTGCCAGTAGTAGACCTTGCCTTCGGCGTGCACCTCTTGCCACCCCGGGGGAAGGCCGACGCTGCTCACCGTGCCTTGAACCATGAGAAGAGTGTGTCGTGACTTTTCGTGGTCGTTGCGGCGCGCGCGTGGGCGGGCCGGGCGGCGCGTTGTGAGGATCGGAACGCGCGATTCGATCTCAAATCTTGTCTGGCGGCGGGCGTTGACTTCTTTTGGATGAGGTGTATGGTCTAGTATTATATTTGGTAGAGTATTAGACGTGGGTCCAATTTGTTTTTTATCTTATTTTGTGATCCTCGACGATTCGCGCGGGGCGGTTGATGATTTCGATGGCGCGAGCGCGTGAGAAATGCCGCGTTCGCACCGCGTATGCGTATTAAAATGTGTTTTTCTATGTCGATGACTCGGCGACCGGCGTGGCGTCGGTAAATGATGGGATGGATGGCTTGGCGTCGTTCGCGTCAGAGGTTCCATCAGAGGCGGTCGGCTCGTCCTCGGATTTGGCCGGCGGGACTAAGTAATCCGCCACGTAGCCGTAGTAAAATGCCCCAACGAATTCGCCCGCGGTCAGGGCAAGTAAGGTGCCCCAATGTACGACGCGCTGGGACGATCCGCGCGGGCGGCACAGGGCGAATGTCGCCGTAGCCGTCGAACCGCCAAACAGCACGCACGCTTGTTTCACCGCCGCGCGAAGCACAGCGCGTCCAAACGAACGCAACGCCCTCGCCGCGGCTTCGTCGTCACGTTTACTGTTGTACAAATATGCACGCGCGGTGGCGTAGATGGACAACGCGACGTCGACGAACCATTCACCCAAGGAGTTGACCGCGCTCGCCAGCGCCGTCGTCCGAAACATATTCGCCGACTGTTCAATCTTCGCTAATCCTCGTTCCCATGAAACGCGCTTCGCCTTGCGCTTTGCACTCGCCTTGACATCCTTACATAACTTCGCCCCTAGTCGATCGCTCGACGCGGTTAATATAACGCGCTCGCATACCCTACGCGATACCGCAACCGCCGTGTCCCGCGCAAACGCCACGCACGCCACGTTCAACTCTTTCTTCCCACCCTCAAACTGTGGCATGGGCTGGAGCTCTCCAGTATCTTTTTCTACATCCATCGACGCCTCCATGCGCTTACACCAATCATCCACCGCGGGTTGGTAGGCTAATATCAAACACTTGGCCGCGCGCAACGCCGCGCCGCGCCACGCAAACGCCCCCGCCACCGCGTGTCGTTCAATCACGTACACCTTTGACGCATCATCGGGGTACGCCGTGGTAAGAAACGAACACTCTGCGCGCGTCACCACCCCGAGATCGCCCAACGCACGCGCCACGGCGCCACCATACGCGTGCGCTCGCACAACTTGGACATCGCCAGCACATCCCCGCGACGTCGCCACGCCGAGCGCCGCGAACGGTGCCGCGGACGCCGCCCACGACGACGCGCATTCACGCGCAAACATGCTCGCTGCGTCGCGTGCGCGATCGAATCCGAGCCTCGAGCGCGACGGAAAGTGACGAAATCGTCGTCAACTGTCGCTTTTTTGTCCCACAAAAGGGTTATCCAAATTCGTCATGCGCCGCACTTGCCGCCGCGCGCGACGCGATGCGGTCGTGCGTCGACGCGTCGACGTCGGCGAGGACGCCCATGAGCGCGCACGCGCGCGCGCGATGGGCGTCGCGAGCCGTGGCGACGACGGCGGCGCGTAGCCGCGTGAGCCGCCTGCGGCTGGAGGGCGCATTGGCGCGGCATTCGCGCGGCGTTCGTGCGATGAGCGCGAGCGCGGACGACGCCAAGGGCGCGCTGGATGTCGAACATAGTTGTGAGGTGTCTCACGCGCGCGGTGGTGCGGCGCAGACGTCGCGCAAGGCGGCGATGGCGGCGTGTAAGAAGTTCTTGGCGGCGGCCAAGCCGAGTCGCGAAGGCGACGGAGACGGAGACCGCGAACGTCGCACGTATGACGCGACGATGACGTACGTGCGCGAGTTAGCAGAGGAATATGCTTTACCAGTGCATCGCGTGATTTGGGCGCCGGCGTTTTGGGCGGTCGTGGCGCGAGAGAGATGGAGCGCGGAGGAGGTGGCGGCGGCGACGGAGGAGCTCAAAGGCTCGGGCGCGCCGTATTTAATCGAAAAGTATGCGTTGATGCGGGATATAGAAGCGTGTGAGCGCGTGTACGACGCATGTATAAAAGGTGGGTGGTATGGCACCGATGAGATGCGGGCGTTGAACATGAGCATGGCCAAGGCGTACGACGGCAACCGAGGCGGCGCCGCGCGCGCGGATGCCATGTGGGACGACATTTTGCACAACGCCATATTATCCGCCAAGGCGCGGTGTGAAGCGTATTGTGAATTATTCGAAGGACGTTGTCTTCAGCCTATGCGGTTTGAATCATTCGTGCGCGCGTATGGGGCGTTTCGTAAGGAATTTAGAGAGCCCGCCACCGGCGAGTGGCGGCACGGCGTGTCCAAGCTTCACGTTCAGCGCGTATATACCGCCGCGTGTCGCATGATTAACAACACTCACAACTCGAAATTTGCCAAGATTATCATGCGTGATGTGTTGTATGATCACACAAAGTATCATCGCGATGAGAACTTTGTGTTGGCGACGGATTTCATCGTGTGCGCGTTATTGGGCTCGTCGAGCGAAGGCGTCGTCGTGGCGAGAGAGTTGTTTGAAGTCGCCCTCGAAAGTGGCGTCAAGCTCGGTGGTCAAACCTGGGCGTACGTCGTTATCATGTACGCGCGTGAAGGCATGCTCGATGACGCCATGAAGCTTCTTGAGCGGCTTGAAGGATTGCCATTCATGCAATCCGGGTCGCTCGGCGCCCTCGCCTTTGCCGCCGCGTTTTCAGTCGACGGTTCGAGCAAGAACCCAGCCGCAGCAGCCAAGATGCAACAGCGCGCTAAAGAGCTTCAAATCGTCGAAGCCAACAACGCAAAACAGCGTCAGAAGATTGAACGCGCGTACGCCGACGTCATGTCGGGGTTGAATAAGAATGGACAACCGCAATTGGCGTTGCGCGCGTTTACGCGCATGCAATCCGCGGGTGTCCGACCGACGTCGGCGCATACGTATAGACACCTCTATAACGCTCTGAAACTGAGCGATGATGGGCACAGCGCACCACGTCAGTTGTTATACCGCACCATGCAAACCGTGAAGACGCACTTGAAGGGTGTGGATGCCATCATGGTGGCTTTAGATGTCGCCGCGCACGACGGCATCGCCGACGTCGCCGAAGACATTTACGACCGCTTGCGTTGGCACGGGTACATGCGCGACGTCACCATCAAATCTCGCGTATACGATTGCTTGATGATTACCAATTATCACACGCGGGATCAAGGCGGGGCGATGGAGCTGTACCAGCGCGTGCAGCGCGACACCGATGTGGTCGTGAGCGATGATTTCTGGTTTCACCTCATCAAGACGCACTGCGACGAACCAGCCAACGTCGAGCTCGCGATGGCGCTCCTCGAAGACGCCATTCGCGAAAACGCCTCTCGACGACGCAAAGCGTTACCAATCACCGCTTTCAACGTCGTCCTCTACGCTTGCGTGAGATCAAAGACGCCGACGATGGCGATGAAGGTGCTCACGGTCGCTCGAAACGCCGGCGCGCGATTGACTCGAGCGTCGTATTTGAGCGCCATTCGCGCGTGCGCAAACGCCGCGCTCATGCAGCGCGATGTCTCACACGAACGCGACAACGTCATCGGCGACGAACGTGATGATCCAGTAGTCATGGCTCGACGCTTACTCGATGACATGCGCAAAGATGACATTGCACCGACGCCTAAAATTTGGTCGGCGGTGCTCCTGGCGTGCGCCTCTGCCCGGGACGTCGACGCCGCGCGGGACGTGTTTCAAGACATGCGTTCGAGCGGGTGTGAACCCGATGTGTATTCATGCACCGCCCTCATGCAAGCCTACGCTGCGGTTCACGACGTGCGCGGCGCGGTGGCGATGTATTGGACGATGCGGGAAGAATTCAAATGCGCGCCCAACGCCGGGACGTTGCACGCGATTTTGGACGTCGTCAGAGGCGCGACATCCATGAAGAAGACACATGGCGGCGATATCATCGACGATGACGTCATGAACCTCGCATCAGAGGTTTATTTAGACATGCGGCGACTTAAAGTCAAGCCCAACAACAAGATTTTCGAGCTCCTCACCGAATCTTGGGTTGAAGACGCCTTTGCGCCCGACGCCGGTGGCAAGAAGAATTTCGCGCGTTTCGCGTTGAATGATTTCAACACACTATCATCGACGACGCAATCTTTCGACCCGGCGACGACGCGTTGGGAGGATTTTGCTAAACTCGACGTACACGAATACTCCGTCGCCGAAGCTCGCGTGGTCGTGCTCGGGTTGTTGCAACATTTAAGAGAATGTCGCGCGCGAGGAGGAGACGTCGAGGGCGACGTCGTCGTCGTCTGCGGGGTTGGTAAAATTCGCGAGCAGATTTTCAAACTCGCGAGCGACGTGCGATTGGTATTAACAGAGACTGAAAACGCAGGTCGCGTCGTATTTACGCGAGATGCCCTGGAGGTATGGTTGGATAAAGCGTCATCGGCGTCAAACGCTCGCGCGACGTAGTGCGCGATTGAGCGCGTATCAATATTTATCCGCATTTATTTGCACGCAACACACACACCGCGCACGCACGCGCACGCATATATATATATACACTATACACATGTATTCACGCCCGCATCGCGGCGTCGGCATCGGCGTCGGCGTCATCATCGCGGCGCTCGCCGTCGCGCTCCGCGCGTCGATTGCAATCGCGGCGCCGACGACAACGCTCCCTGCATCCATCGCTCGCGCATTTCCGCGCGTATACGAATGCACGACAACCCCATGCATGATTGCGGTACAGAGTTTACACACGCATGGATCATTCACCGCGTTCGCGCGCGTCGTGACGAATGAAACATTGAATGCAACGATGACGTTGACGTTCGCGCTGGAGAAGCGCGCGCGCGACGTCGCGACTTACGACGCGCGTCTCTCGCCGCACGTCGCCCGCGTGTTCGACGCGCACCGACCACCGCCGTGGCGCCGCGTCGATGCCATGGTCATCACCACCGATGGCGACGCGCGCGGTCGTCGTGACGCGTCATCGTGGGTGACGTTTCACGCGTGCGACGATCGATGGCTGGGCGGCGCGCGTCGGCGGTACGATTACCGCGTCGTCCTCGCACCCTCGACGGCGTCGGGTGCCACGACACCAACGACACCAACGATGGACAATGCGTACAAGGCACACATCGCCATCACGGCTGTGCCACACGGACGCGGCGCGTCGCGCAAATGCCATCGAGAGCGAACGCGTCCAGCGCATGCGCGATGACGCATGCGCGACGCCGACGACGCGCGCACGACGCAAACCACGCCACACACGCGCGCACGGAGACGAGACAGACATGGAAAGAAATATGCAATGCAACAGTACAACACTAAACGACGTCGAGATGTGTGCGCGCGCGCGATCATCGATCATGCGATCATCATGGGGGCGTGACCAAAGGTGCCTCGATTTCCCCAATTCCAGGCACCCCACACAGCATACACACGCACCCCACACGGACCATCTGTACCCACAGTACTGGTTTTCCCTATACCCTAGGTCCTTGGACCCCCTCACCTTGGAGTCACGATTGGTCAACGACCCCCTACGATAAAAAAACCCGCGAGACCCCGCGCGCGCACCCCACGCGCGGCATTCACGCACGCGTTCGCCCCGACGATGTTCTCCATCACCGCCTCCTCGATCAAGGTCACCGCCAAGGTGAACACCACCGCGGCGAAGAAGTCGTCTCCGTACGTATCCTCGCGTCGTCGCGTCGCGTGAGAAGTGGATCGATCGATGCGCGCGCTGAGAGAGCGATGATGACGAGGCGCGACGCGTGGATATCGCGATTGTGGATACGGTTCGATCGGGCGGTCGGGCGACGCGCGCCGTGTCGCGCGCGAGGCCGGCGCGCGGAAAGCGAGTGCGGGGATATATCGCATGGAAAGTCTTCCGTCGGTGTTGCGCGAGAGATGGCGCGGTGGCGCGCACGGCGATGCGCGACGGTGGCGTTTTGGGCGCGCGCGGGATCGTCGCTCGTACAGGGCTCTGGGGTGGTGAGGGTTGTTAGCCGACGGAGGTGTGATGACGCGCGATGATGCGTGTGACTGACGATGTGTGTGATTTTGTGGTGGTGTGTAGGTTTGCGAACAAGGCGGCGGTTGCGGGCGCGGCGGCGGCGATTCTCCTCGCGGGTCCGGCGCACGCCGATCGCTTGGGCTTGACGCTCCAAAACGGCACTGGTTTGGCGCCGGGCAAGTACGAACAACCGTTCTATGACCCGCGCCCGGTTGTGCTCGTCGAGAAGGATGCGTGCGCGGATATCACTGTTGAAGGTGCGCGCATTGCGCCGAACGTGCAACGCGGTCCGGCTGGTTGCAAGACCATCACCGGCGCGCCGTGCGTCGACTTCTCTTCGGGCAAGTAAACGCGCATTCGTTTCGATGTACAAGGATGTCGGATGCGCGTCGCTCGCGGCGATCCATGACGATAGCATAATGTAGTGTTATGGAGCACAACCAGAATATTTTATTACATCACGATCGCTAGTACGTCTCTTGCATGAAGCGCGAGACTGCTCGTCGACGCCCGCTACGCTCTGCGTTGGCGACTTCGCTAAAACGCCCGAGCCCAAGACACGTTTTCGCACGTGCGCGCGCCGCCTAAGAATCCAACCATAACGGTGATATTGTCTCCGCTCAAGCGCGTGAGTGCCTCGGAACCTAAGCGCTTGGCGCACATCGAAGGTTCCTTGACGGTATCTTTAACCATTGCGAGCGCTTCGGCGTTGTTTACGACGTCCCACAATCCATCGCACGCAACAACCACGGCATCGTCTGTGGAGGGATCAAGAATGATTTCTAATGTTTCTGGGACTGCGATGACGCCGAACGGCTTGGCGTCGGCGTCACCTATAGCGCGAGTGACCGCGACGCCGGCGTCGCCGACTCTCCAGACGCCGTCGTGCTGACGCAACGCTCCAGCGCCGTGTGATCGCTCAATTCGCGCGCGTTCGTCCGCATTCGTCTGTGCGCTGTGGTCTACGCTTAATGCTAGTGGTTCGCCATTGCGAGCTAGGATTGCACGGCAATCACCGGCGTTGGCGACGCATAAGCGGTCTCCCCAAATCAAGCACACGCTCGCCGTGCAACCCGGATTACGAGCGCCTTGCTGCGCGCTCTTCGATGCGCTAATCTCGCTTTGTTTCATAGCTGCGAACCGCGCGACGAACGCTTCGTCTACTTTGACCATTGCTGCGGAAAGCACTGCACCCATGTCGTCCCCGTGCGAGCCCCATTCGCTTTCAACGGCGTTGGCGATATTCACCATCGCGAATTCGGCGGCTTCGCTCCCGCGATGGCCATCGAAGACGGCAAACAAATGTGCGTGATCATATCCGCCAAGTTTGGGGTGACTCAAATGGCGATCTTCCATCTTATCCGCGCCCCGAGCGCCTGGGGTACTGAAAAATCCAGCAGTGAACGCGTTCGCGGCGGCGGCGGATGTCGCCGACGGAGGCGCCAACGCCGGCGCTTGCGACGACCAATTCAACGTATCGCCAAGCGATGAACTCGCTTTCTCAGCTCGCTCTGCGCGGTCCGCCGCGGGCGGTAACCATACCGCAGCGACATCGTCCAAGTCGTGCGCTTGGCAATACTGCGCGATAACGTCTTCGAGCGCCGCGCAAATTTCACCACACGTCGGCCGCGTCTCCTCCGCGCCCGCCCACGCTCGCTCAATCAGAGCATTCACGCCCGACGGTACGACGCCCGCAGAACCAGTGTCACCAGGCAACACTGGACGCAAATGCTCGCTCGCAATTGCCGTGGCTAAATCCTGTTCGTTGTAGCTCATGTCCAACACAGTGTGCGCGAGCGCCACGTTTCGAGCTCTGTCGCTAAACGGCACCGTCCCCGTTGCAATCTCACAGAAAGTCACCGCAAACGCATAAACGTCCGCTCCGAACCCAGATACTCGACGCATAAGGACTTCTGGAGACATGTACAAAATCGACCCAACCATGTGCTGCTTTTGAAATCCCCCGCTCGGCGCGCCTTGCGCGCCTTCAATCCACTTGCCTTCGACGCGCTGCTTACCTTCGGCGTCTTCAGTGGAATAAATCGCCGCCTGCAAGCTCGCGCGTAAATCCTTCTCATACTCCGCCAACCCAAAATCCCCAATCTTTGCACTCCAAGACCCATCGAGCAATACATTCGAAGGCTTTATGTCCCTATGCACGACGCCGCATTCGTCGTGCAAATACGCCAACCCGAGCGCAACCTCTCTCCCAACCTTCAACACCGCCTGCCACGTCGGCACCCATCCTTGTGCATACATCACATCATCAATCGCTCCATTCTCCATGAATGGAAATAATAATTCATAATTCGGTGGCGTCGCGCGAGCACCGACGACGCGCAACACGCTCGGGTGTGAAAACGAAAGCATCAACGCGAGCTCGGTGTGATATCGATCAATCTCTCGACTCGTGCGCAGTTTCGGGCGCTTAATCGCCACCGCCGCGTTCATGAACCGTCCATAGTACACCGTACTCAGCGGCCCGGCGTACAGCACCTCTCCGCGCACCGCTTCGAGCGGTTGTGCGCTCGCCAGTGCGCCTCCACTGGCGGCGCCCGATGCCGACACCGACGACGTCGACGCCATCGATGCACCGACCACGCACACGTCCAAACGCGCGTCGTCGCGTCCGACGCAACATCCGCGAAAACACGCGTTCGGGGCGCGCGTCATCGTCGCCGTCTGACGCCGCGCCGAACGTCACAGCGCGCCGCAACAAGGTGAACCAAAAAAATCATGTCCCGACGAGGCGGAGGAAAAGATTTCTACGCCGCGCTCGGGATCTCGCGCGATGCGGATGAGAATGAGATACGTAAGGCGTATAGAAAGTTAGCGATGAAGTGGCACCCGGTGCGTGGTCGATGCGAACGACAGCGATGGGCGAATGGATGATGAGATTGAAGATTTTTTAGCGCGGGATGCAAAGATGAGATTATGATTGTGTCGCGTTGGTTTTCGCACGGATGCGCGACGGTGAACGAACGAACGGGGCGTTCGTGACGTCGTATAGTGATATTCTTTCGCGACACTGACCGCGACGCACGCGTTGATGCACGCACACCACGCGCACAGGATAAAAACCCCAACGACGAAGGCGTCGCAGAGAAGAAGTTTAAAGAAGTCTCCGAGGCCTACGAGGTGTTGAGCGACCCGAAAAAGAAGGACATCTACGACACGTACGGGGAAGATGGATTAAAAAATGATGGCAGTGGTGGACAAGGAGGTGGGTTTAGCCAACAGCACGCGGAAGATATATTTGCGCAATTCTTTGGCGGCGGCGGCGGCGGGTTCCCGGGTGGCGGCGGTGGATTTGGCGGCGGGTTCCCGGGAGGTGGATTTCCAGGCGGCGGCGGCGGATTTGGCGGTGGATTTCCTGGGCATATGGGTGGTGGTGGTCATAGTTTCGGGCAGCCCGAACAGCCCAAGCGTAAGAAGGGCGCGGCGATCGAACAAGTATTGAAATTGACGTTGCAAGAGTTGTACTACGGGACGCAAAAAAATTTACGCGTCACGCGCAAGGTTTTGCGCAACGGTAGAACAGAGCAAATTCAAGAGACACTGCCGATCGATGTCAAGCCCGGATGGAAGAGTGGTACAAAGATTAGGTTTACTGAAAAGGGTGACGAGACGCCGACGACGATTGCGCCGGATATTGTATTCACCATTGAGCAAAAGCCGCACCCGCAATTCGAGCGCGACGGCAACGATTTAATCAAGACGGTGGACGTCACGTTGCGCGAGGCATTGCTCGGCACGTCCTTTAGCGTGTACACGCTCGATGGTAAAGCCATGGATGTCAAGGTGGATGACATCATTTCTCCCGATTACGTCAAGGTGTTGCCAGGCGAGGGCATGCCGCTGAGCAAATCGCCCGGCTCGCGCGGCGATTTGAAAATCAAATTCAACATTCAGTTTCCAAAGGCGCTGAGCGACGCGCAACGCGAGAGTTTAGACGCGCTTCTCGCCGACGTCGCGTACTAGCACAACACACGAATGGACAGAGCTTTATGTTTGTAATATTTGCACGAGCACCGATAACGACAAAGACAAACATGATGTGACAGTAGTAAGTGTATAAATTGTTGCGTGCGCATTTCAAGAACTACGAAAAACCGCACGCGCGCGCTACCGATACCGAGGAAACGTAGTAAACAACATGTGTATGCACGCGTTTACTTGTCCGGCAACATACCCTTGCCCTTACCCTTGAGCACGGCAGCCATGTTGGTCTTCTTGTTACCCGCAGCCTTGGACTTGTCATAGTACGCTTGCGAGAAACCGCCCGACACGTTGCCTTCAGACGCGCTCTTGACGTACAAGATGATCAAAAACGACGTCGGGATGATGATGAACAACGCGGTGGCGATGACACCCAAAATGTTCACATCAGCGAGCGCAACTTGCTCGACGGCTTCTTGCGCCGCGAACGCCGGCGCGGCGATAATCGCCGGCGCGGCGGCCGCAACCTTGTGCACCTTGTGCGCAAACTTCGGCGCAGACATCGCCTACATACCGTTAAAATACGCACACTACGTCAGTTTTACCCATAGAGACACGTCCCCGATCACACCGGCGCACGAAATCGCGCGCGAACGATCGCTCGCGCGATCGCGACCCTATCGCCCGTCGTCGCCGTCGTCGTCGTCGTCGTCGTCGTCGTCGTCGTCGTCGATCGGTGCGACGACACCGACACCGACACCCTCGTCCGCGATCGCGACCGGTGTCACCACCCGACGCACGACGACGCGCACGCGCACGACCGACAGATCCGTCGCGCCCCATTCGATATCCACACCGTATCTTTCCCCACATCGGTCGTCGTCGTGGACGTTCGCGCCGTCGCCCATCGCCGCCCGCGTTCGTCGTCATCGTCGTCGTCGTCGTCGACGCGACATCCATCGCACGTGGCGTCATCATCATCATCGCGCGCGCTATGGCGGCGACGAGCGACGGCGCGAACGACACCCACGACGCCGCGCGCGCGATCGATCGATGCGATCGATGCGATCGATCGACGCGTTCGCGCCCCCATCGCGTCGTCGTCGTCGTCGCGTCGCGTGCGTGCGTACCTTCGGGGCGACGGCGGCGCGCGCGTTCTTACGCGCGACGCTCGCGCGCGCGCGGAGCGGGATCAAACCAGCGGTGTTCAACGCGAGGACGGCGGACATGGTGCGACGCGGTCGTCGTGGAGTGGCGATCGCGCGACGGAGGCGCGCGGGTCTGGTGGTCGTGTGCGTGTATGGGTAAATAGTACGACATAGGACATGGGGACCGGGCCTCCAGGGTCTATCGCCCCTGGTTGTGATTGGTGGATTTGGATGTGGTGCGCAAAGGATGGCGTCGTCGTCGGTCGTCGTCGTCGTCGTCGTCGCGCGATGCGTCGTCGTCGTCGTCGTCGTCGTCGTCGTCGTCGTCGTCGTCGAGTCGTCGCCGAATGCGACGCAAAGATGCGCGCGTTCGACCGCGCGCGCGATTTTTTTGGTTTGGTTTTGTGCAATCGGCCGCGCGCGGCGTCACAGTGCGTCGTCGTCGTCGGTGCGTGCGCGCGCGGCGCGCGATGTCGCGAGCGTGTTCGGTGCGATTGACGCTGATTGAAGGGCGCGGGGGGTGTTTCGCGCGCGGTGGGGCGCTGGACGTGCGCGTGGTGGACGCCACGGGCGTGCGCACGCGCGCGTGCGCGTCGTCGGTGGGGGCGATTGCGCAGCTCGGCGCGGCGGGCGATGGGGCGAACGCGGTGGTGCGGTGGCGGGAGGAGCACGACGTGGAGGTGTATCGGGGGGATGATGAAATCGAGCTCGCGTTGATTGATGAGGATGGCGCGAACGGGGGCGGTGTGGGGGCGATGAGCCCGACGAGCCGAAGCGGCGACGCGGGCGCGGGCGCGGCGCCGCGCGGGCGCCTGTCGTTGAAGGGGCTCTTGGACGCGAGCGGCGCGTCGTTCATGGCGAATGCGGTCGTTCCAGGGGCGTGGGTGGTGCTGCGTGATGTGGATAGCGGTGAGGAGCGTGGGCGAGTGTGCGTGCGCGCGCGCGTGCGCGAGGTGGGCGCCGGGAAGAGCGCGTCGGCGACAAAGACAAAGACGAAAAAGGTGACGGTGGCGGATGACGAGGATGATGACTTCATGAAGGAGGATTTAGATGAGTCCATCGTCGTGGAAACGAGCGGATCGGAGGATGAGGACGGGGATGAGGACTTTGCGCAGAGCGGTCGTCGTCGCGGCGCGAGCACGAGCGGCGCATCCTCTGAGCGCGAGCCGCGAAAGAATCCGGTGAACGTCGTCGGAAAGTTCTTGCTCGGTGTGTTAAAACGAGAAAAGAAAGACGAGGATGCTAAGCGTGCGGAGAAAGAGCGCAAACGCGAGGAGCGCGAAAGAGATATTGAGGCAAAAAAGGTGGAGAAGGAGCGCGCCAAGTACGAACGCGAAGAGGCGAAACGTATAGAGACCGAACGCGAGGAGGCCATGAAGCGTCGTTTGGAGGTTGACCGCATGGAGTACGAGCGCGAACAGCGCGAAGCTGCGGCGTCGGCGGCAGCAGCAGCGGCAGAAACGTCGTCTGAGATTGAAGAGACGTCGCCGGGGACGCCCGAGCAACGCCAGCCGGAACCGACGGCTTTTGTTGGAACACCAGAGAAAATTCATCACTTGCACTTACCGAACGTGCACTTGCCAAAGGTTGACGAAATCAAGCATCAAGTGCACCACATTCAAGACGTCCTTCGCGACCAGGGCGGTCGGCTCAAGCGAAATTTGGACGAACAAGTGCACCACCTTGGCGAGCACGTGCACCACTTGGGTGAGCATGTGCATCATTTAGGCGAACACGTGGGCGAGCAAATTCATCACGCGCAGGAAAACATTCGCGACACGAGCGGGAAGGTTGGGAAGAGGCTGGCAAAAAATAAGTTTTTGCGCACCATCGCCGAGCGCGTGTCGCCAAACTCCATTCTCATGCTCGCCATTGCTTTCTTCTTGGCTGGCTTGCCGGAGAATCGCGTGCGCAAGGTTCGCGATCATAAACGACGAGAGTTGCATTCACAAAAGCATCGCGAAGAAGAGCGACGTCGATATGAACAAATTGAAAAGATTGATGAAATATATGTTGATGAAGTTGCAGAAGAATACGTCGACGTCGACGAGCCAGCGTACATTGGACGAGGCCCGACGCCTCGAGGAATGTACGAAATAGTCGAAGGTGATACTTTGTGCTCAATCGCTGGGTGCTTCAATTTAGCACTCGTTGAGATTATCGACAAGAATGGCGACGTCATCACGAACCCTGACGAACTTGAACCAGGATCAAGAATCCGCATTTACTAAAGATGTTTTTACATCAATCACGCAAGCAGTGTAATCATATGAACAGAAATAGTTTACAATCTTTTGTTAAAATCAGTCTCCTCTTCGCTAAAGGGTGTCTAATTCGTCATCGCTGATGTTTTTACGCCGTCCCATTTGCACGAGCTTCGGTGCACTTGGCCATCGTAGCTGATAAACGGGAAATGATATCCGTCATGAAAAAGTTGTCCACCGAGCTCTTCAATGGTAACGCAGACTCAACTTTCTTGCCCTTTTCGTTAGCATATGTCGCACCGTTCAACCACAACGTGGCTTCGACTTGCGAAAGTCGCGCAAAGTGCGGTGCGATGGAGGCTAAACGTTCGTGCACTTGCGTGTGTGTGTTGTAAGGCAACGGAACACCCGCAAACTCACTCAACGCACGAAGGATTCTCCAATCTTCGCGTGCTTGACCGACAGGTCCCATAGAACCTAAAGCTAACTGCGCGCGACCTTCGGTGTTGACGTACGTACCCGTCTTTTCTGTGTACGCCGCGCCCGGGAGAATGACATCCGCCTTGGCGGCACCGGCATCACCATGGTGTCCTTGGTACACAATGAATGCCCCATCCGGAGCTTCAAATTCCTCAGCACCTAACGAGTACACAAGCTTGGCCGGGGGAGCATCCTCTGCGGACGTACCAGGTACAAAGCCCAAGTCAAGCGCACCGACGGTGCCGCCGGCATCGTGGAGGACATTGAAACCATTCCAGTCACCCTTGACGACGCCGTGGGAATCGCACATAGCATGGATCTTTTTCAAAAGTACCTTGGCGTCTGGTCGGCGCAATAATTCACTTCCGACAATAACCATGGGATTTTTCGCAGCCTTGATGGCTTCGCACGCCGCGTGCTTGCCAGACGTAACCTCCTCGAGCGTCGCCGTGGTGTCGCCCAAGTGCACGCTTGGGTACGACAAGTCCGCCTTCGGGCCAACAGATGCGACGGTAGCGCCGCCAGCGATGACGGCACGGCGCAAGCGCACGTTCAACACCGGTGCTTCAGTGCGCGGGTTCGTGCCGATGAGGAGCACGTAATCTGAGTCTTCGACGCCAACCAAGTTGGAGTTGAAAAGGTAAGACGATCGCACATCCGCAGACGCGTTCGCCATGCTCTCAGGCGTGAGGTGCGATGCACCGAGCTTATTCATCATGTCCTTCAAGGAAATCATGGATTCAGCGTCGCAAAGCTTACCCGCGACGGCACGCATCGCGTTTGGTTCAGTGGATTTCAACTTTTCAGCGACATAATCCAACGCAAACTCCCAAGACGTTGGGTGTAATTTTCCATCACCACCTCGTACCATGGGCTTATCCAAACGTTGGCGCTTGAGCGCGTCGTAGGAAAATCTGGCCTTGTCGCTAATCCATTCCTCGTTGACCTCTTCGTTGGCACGCGGTACAATTCGCATCACCTCATTGCCACGCGTGTCTACGCGAATGTTACTCCCCAAACCATCCGTGACGTCGATGCTATTCGTCGATTCAAGTTCCCAACTACGAGCTTGGAACGCAAAGGGCTTGGAAGTCAACGCACCTACCGGGCACAAGTCGATGACGTTGCCGCTCAACTCGCTCGCCAAGAGCTTTGAGACGTACGTTCCAACCTCCGCTTGGTTCCCACGCCCGGTGATTCCCATATCTTGCACGCCCGCAATCTCCGTAGAGAATCGCACGCATCGCGTACAGTGAATACAACGCGTCATCACCGTCTTTACCAACGGTCCGAGCTCTTTATCCTCCACCGCGCGCTTGTATTCAGTAAACCTCGAACGGTCGCTTCCAAAAATCATGCTCTGATCTTGCAACTCACACTCCCCACCCTGGTCGCAAATCGGACAATCCAACGGATGATTGATCAACAAAAACTCCATCACACCCTCGCGCGCTTTCTTCACCAAATCCGTCGTCGTTTTAATATTCATCCCCGGCATCACAGGCATCGCGCACGACGCCACCGGCTTTGGACTCTTCTCCACCTCCACCAAACACATCCGACAGTTCCCCGCGATCGAGAGCTTGTGGTGATAACAAAACCTCGGCACATCAACTCCCGCGCTTTCGCACGCATAGAGCACGGTGACGCCCTTGGGCACTTGAATCTCCCGTCCATTCACCGTCACCGGCACGGTATCTACCGCCGGCGCCGTCGTCGACAAAACGCGCGCCTGCACCTACGCTCGCGCGAAAACACACAACACAATATCCCATCAGTCATCCATCCATCGATCGCGCATCGAATCCCGTCGCGCGCGCGAGACGCGTCGTCGTTCGTCCAGTCGCGATCGATCGCGAGGGTTCGCGCGCGTCACGTACCGTGCTGGCGATGCGCGCTCGGCGCCGCGCGATGCCGATCAGCGCGTCCCGGGCGGGCATGATTACGATGAACGATTATGCGAACGCGGTGTGCGCGCTGCGGTGCGTCGTCGCCGTCGTCGTCGTCGCGCGTGCGCTCGATTCTGAAGCGCACACCAAGTTTGGCCCGGGACACATGTTTGACTGATAGAGTTATAATTGGTCGATGAGTCCCCTTGCTCAAGAAAGACGGAAAGAAGGACAGAAAAATGTCCGTAGAGTCTGCCGCGATGTCGGCGACGACGACGCACCGAACGATCCCGCCGGGGCGAATCAATGCGCGATGTGACGTTACGCGCGTGCGCGTCGCGTCGCATCGCATCGTTCGCGTCAGAGGCATCGGTGCGTGGGTTCACGTCGTTATTGCGTGGGCGTGGGCGTGGGTGTACTAGCTCAACTGCCGAGCGTTGGTCGGCGCGCGCGATGGGTTCCAGACGACTGACGACGACGGGGCGATCGCGCAGGATTCCAATTAGATGACATGGATCCGATTTCTCGCCCGGAGAAGGATGCGGAGAAGCTCGCGCGACAGACGGCGACGTTGTTGACGCTGTATGAGACGCTGTCATCCGACGACGCCGCGCAGGCGTTTCTCGCGTTCGCGCGCGAGGTTAAGTTGAATGCCGAGAGTAAGGACGGTGTGAAGGTTGTGTCGGCCTATACGGCTGTATTTCGCGCGTTGGCGGTATCGGGTAGGCCGTGGAGGACGCATGTGTGTGACTTGGCGTTATGCGGGGCGAACGCGACGGCTCGAGAGGCGGCGGAGGGCGGCGCCATGGGCAGAAGCGTACGCCCGAAAAGCGCCATGGCTCTCGCATTGGCGAGTGATTTAAGAGTATATGAATCGTTGGCAAACGTGAGTGAGACGACGATGAGCGCTTGGGTGCGTGCGTGTACGAAAGACTTGTCGGGGGATTTTTGTTCGGCGGCGGCGGCGCTCGGCGTGGATTCTGGAAGCGTTGAAGACGCGAATGTGGGTGATGTGGCCGCGCTGAATGTATCTTCAGATGTTATTCATGCGCCGGCAACGAAGCGTGATCGGAAAATTATGCGCGACGCGTTCGATGCGTCGAGTTCGTGGGGAGAGAGGGCCGATGATTTGATGCGCTTTTACGCCAAGCACGGCGCCGGAATTTTAGGTTCGCACTCCGTGGTATCTTTCGATGCCCAAGCCGCCTGGGTGGCGAGAACGATGGATAAAGAAGATGAGTCCATGTATTCATTTAGTGATTTAGGAGCGGCGTGGTCAACGCCGACGTTGCGCTCGACAGAGCGAGCCGCGGAGATCATTCGTCGAAACACCGAACGCCACGGCTCCGGTGTAGGCAACGCACAGCACATTCTCCTGCACGGCAACGAAGGTTCAGGGAAACGTTGGTTGTTTCGCTCCGTGCTTGGATCGATGATCCGAGCGGGTGAGACGAACGTGCGCGTGGTGCTTCTTTCTCGAGGTGAACTGAGGAATTTAACGCAACTGTGCGACCGCATGAAGAACGAACCGCGCGTGCGCTTTGTCGTGCTCTTGGAGTTACCTCTCGCTTTAGCGCCGCATGCTGAGTTTTACAACACACTGACCAGCGCTCTTGACGGTGGTGGCACGATATGGCCAGACAATGCGGTGATGTACGCCACCGCACCGTGCGATTCGTGCTTGAAGCCGGATTCACACGAGGGCGGTTCTCGCGGCTTGGCTGACATGTTTGGTACCAAAATCGATCTACATTCCAGCCCAGAACGGTTCGTTGCCGACGTGCGTGATCTCGCGCAACGACAAGGCATCAACATTGATGACAGCACTGCGTTGCAGTTTCTTGGCGAATCAAAACCGTCAGTAACACTCGCGCAAAGCTTCATCGATGGCGTCGTCGCAACGCAGTAGGACTAGAGAGACATACACGATATTATTTTACGGACGAACATTCTACTACCACTATTACTACATGCCAATAATGTTTTTACTCAACCCGTCATGTTACAACGCATCCATGGCGGCGATGAAGCGGTCTAAACCTTCATCGAGGAGCTCCCGAGACGTGGCGAAATTAAGCCGAACGCATTCGCGTCTCCCAAAAGGCGCTCCATCGCTGAACGCCACACCTCGCTCTTCAAAGTACGTAAATGGGGACGCATTGTTGGGAATTTTATCCATCATCTGCGTGCAATCAATCCACATCAAATACGAGCACTCGGGATACGTCCAAGAAATATGCGCCGAAGCGCCGCTCGCGGTAAGTCTCGCGTCAATGTGCGCGCGTTGCGATTCTAAATACTTTACCAAAGTCTGCCGCCACGCCTCGCACTCATTCGATGACGAATACGCCGCGCGTAACGCGACATAGCCAAATGGTGTGATTTCAGCCTTGTCGCTGCCGCTCCTCGCAAAGGCTAAGCGAAGTTCTTTATCGGCTATCAGAGCGAACGCGACATCCGTCCCCGCGACGTTAAACGCCTTTGACGGACTCGCCATGACGATCAGTCGCTCCGCTAAACCGGGAACGACATCTATCATCGACCCCATGCCGGTAAATTCGACGTCGTCCATCACGAGCTCGGCCCAAACTTCGTCGCTCAATACGTACACGTCGCGCTCGACGCACATGCGCGCGACGCGTTCGATATCATCTCGAGCCCACACACGCCCGACGGGATTTGCAGGGTTACAAAACAACAGTAAATGCACGTCTTCGCGAGCCAAAACTTCGTCGAGAGCCTCGAAATCGACGTCGTACCGCGCGCGGCCGCCTTCAGACAAAGAGCGCCTTCGCAGCGGCACTTCGACCCGCGCCGCCTCCTGATTCCTCGTCGAATACAAAAATGGCGGATAAATCGGCGTACACATCGCAACCGTACTGTTGTCTCTCCCACGTAATCGCTGCACGGCGCGTACGGCGTGATTCAGACCCGGATTGAGTCCCGGAAGCCAACGCACCGAAGCGCGCGTCGCCGCCGCCTCCGGCCACCCATACCTGCGCACCATCCTTTCCCGCACAGCATCCACCACGGCATCATCCGCGTCGGCGTACCCATATATCCCACTCTCCGCGCACGCCGTCACCGCATCAATCACCGCGCGCGGCGCCTTGATATCCATGTCCGCCACCCACAGCGGAATCGATGTCCCATCGAATCGATTCCACTTTCTCGACAGCGTCGCCGCGCCGCGCCGCGCGTGCGTGGTGAACTCTAGCGCCACGGGCGCAGACGCGCGCGCGCCAACCATTCGCGCGCGGCACGGCGCGGTATGCGCGCATGGCGCGCGCGCGTGCGCCATGATGCGCGCGCGTGACACTGACGCATGCGCCAGAGTTTGACGCAATCCTCGCGCGCGCGAGCGTCGACGCGGCGCGGACGAGCGCGCGCGGGCGATACGTAACGTTTCGCGCGGGCGAACGCGCGCGGTGCGCGAACGACGCGACGCGCGGCGGCGGCGACGCGCTCGTGAGCAGCATCGTGCGTTACAGTTGAAAACGCTTCTATTTTAAGCGCCAATGTCGAGCGCGCGTGCGCCGGCGGTGCGCGATCGTCGATGCTGGTTGGCGTCGAACACGCTGCGTGTGCGCGGTCTCGATCGAGCGGCGACGCGCGGGAGCGGTGCGAGGGATAGTGATGGCGAGGAGGCGCCGGGGGAGGAGGAGCCGCGCGGGCCGCCGGGATTTGGGTGGATGTACGGTGGCGAAACGCGGGACGGGACTATAAAGGTTTGGACGAGGCCGGCGCCGAAGTGGAGCGGCGCTCGAGCGAATATTAAAGAGGTGCACGCGGAGTGTGAATTTCGCGGAGTTTCGCGCGAGAGGTTTTGGAATGCGGTGTGCGACTTGGGGAGGTACGACGAGTTTGTGCCATTCGTCGCCGAGGCGCGGATTTTACGACACCAAGGCGCCAAGACGTGGTGTCACGCCAGAGTGAGCACGCCCGTGGTGAAAGATCGGGTTTATACAATTTTAATCACTGAGAATCGCGATAAACGTGAGAAGAACGTGTGCTCGGCGAGTTGGGCCACGACGAAGGAATACGAACCGCCGACACCGCGCGGCTTGGCGAGGATGCGGGCAAACTGCGGGAGTTGGCACGTGAGTGATCTCCCACAAGGCGATGGAATTCGTGTGCGGTATAGTTTGATTAGTGACCCAGGTGAGGGCGTCCCGGCGTGGTTGCTAAAACGAATGACTAGCAAAACGGTGCCGGATGTGTTGCGCGCGTTTCGCGATAGAGCGCTAAGCGGAAAATCTGAACCAGTTCGCGCGAAGCCGCCACCATTGCCGCTCGTGTCGAACGTTACAAATGCATTCGAAACCGTTATGGAAAACTCACGCGCGTTCTTGATGGGTGTTCGAGACAAGCTGCTGGACAACGACAACAACAAAAAATTCTTTTCGACGACGTTTATTCAACAACATCTTCCGTTCCGGACCGCGCCACGGGCCGCATCGACGTAGCAACAAAGACAGATAGAAACGCACACATAGCGCTGTACAACATGAAATGAATTTGATACCGTATTAGTCCTAAAAACGGGTCGAAAATTCTTACACCTGACTTTGGTACGGTGATAACCAAAACTATTATAAAGCGCAAAGAGTCTCCAAATCAAACCTCGTTACCGCCAATTGGATAATCCCACCACGGCACTTCACGAGTCATCACAAATAAACAATCATCATCATCCCCAGCGCGCGCGGCGCGACCTCGTGCGCGCGCGGCGTCAATAGCCTCCATCGTGCGGGCCGCTCGTACGATGCGCAAATTATCATCCACGTACGTCGTTCGCCAAATCCTCGTCGTCGCATCGCCAGGGAAACTTTTTTCAAACACATCAAACCGCTGAAACGCACGCAGTTTCACCGTTTCAAACGTCACCTTCCACGTCGCGCCGCTCGCGTCGACGTCGCGCAACGCCTCGTACCTCGCCCGCAAGCGCACGCGTAGCCAACTCTCCGGCGGCACGGCTAATATATTCTCATACGCCATCGATGCTGCATCGACAACCTGGAAACTCTCACCCTTAAATGGACCCAACATTCCGTTACTCGGTGGCGGCGCGTTCGTAAACGCCACGCGCCACGTGCCGTTAGATAACGCTTGCACGTCTGACGTCGACGACGTCGTCGTCGTCTCGTACGCGCGCTCCAACTCCCTCGCCCGTCGCTCAATCGCCTCAAACCCGTCGCCGCTGATAATCACCGCGCGCAACGCATCTTTAAGCGCCTCGAGCGGCACGCGACCGCTCACGCCCGTGTCCACGGACGCCGCGCGGACGCCTCCATCGCCACGCGAACGCATCATCAGGAGTTCCACCTCCCGCCCCGTCTCACGCGCGCCCGCGCGTCCCGGCGCGCGCGCGACGCCCACAGATCGCCGCCCGCGATGCGCATCGCGCGTCCGCGCCGCCGCAGCGACGCCGGCGCATCGCCCGTGCGTCCTCGTCGCCGAATCCATGCGCGCGTGCGCCATTGTGTGACCACCCAACCCGCGCGTACGCGCCTTTGACGCGCCCTTACCATGCCGCGCTACGCGGCGACGACGCGCGAACGCGTCACGCGCGCGGTGCTCGTCGCCCTCGTCGCGCTCGCGTGCGTTCGCGCGGCGAGCGCGGCGACGGTGGCGGCGTTTTCGGCGGAGACGTTTGCGACGAGTGGCACCACAGCCGCGGCGTATGCGACGGTTCCAGCGGGCGGGCGCGACGGGGCGGCGTGGTACGCCGCGACGGCGTGGCACGCGGATTGGTATACGAACGCCCTGGGCGTCGATCGCGGGCGGAGCGTGACGGTGAGGGATGCGGCGACGCTGGAGGCGGCGCTGCGGGATCCGTTGGTGGAGTTCATCGTCGTCAACGCGAGTGAGATTACGCTCGATGTCGCGTCGTGGCCCGCCGAAGGGGCGTTAGTGCGTCGACGAGTGTCGATAGCGAGCGTTCAGGCGTATTCAGCGGTGGTGATTTACGCGGGAGGGATGAGTGTGGCAAACGTCGTGGATGGCGGGTCGTTGACGGTGACAGACGTGCGCGTGGAAGACGCGATAGCGAACGTCGGTGGGGCGTTTTATTTCGGACGCGCGCACGGTGGTGGGGCGTTTAATCGCGTGGTGTTTACGAATAACACTGCGGGAAATGGTGGGGCGGTGTTCGTGGCGAGTGACATGAATAGTGGAAATGTGACGTTTTATAACTGTTCTTTCGACGCGAATCACGCGACCGCAACTGGTGGGCGTGGTGGTGCAGCCTTTGTCTCGAGTGATGGTCCGGCTGGGGTGGGATTTACGTTGTGTACGTTTAAGCAAAATACTGCGACGACTGGATACGGTGGGGCGATATATGCGGAAGGTGGGTACGTAGCCGTGAATGAGTGCGTCATCGACGGAAATGCGGCAACCGGCGGGGGAGGCGCGACGTTTCGCGGTGGTGGCATTATTTCCAGGAGCACATTTAAAAATAACAACGCAACGGTGTACATGGGAGGTGGATTACACATCACTTCGGCATCGGGCGATCAAGTTGGTACGTACGGGAGTACGGTGCAGCGCTCGACGTTTAGTAGTAACTCTGCCATTCAAGGCGGAGCTGGCGTTTTCGCGTACGGATTGGTGAAATTGCTCGCCAACTCGTACACGTCGAACGCAATTCCGGACGATGCGGCGTTTGGTCTCGATCCAAATTATTACGTGTGTACGGATACTGAAATTACTGGCACCGGGTGCGCGATGCGACCAGAAATCGTGGGCGACTTGTACGATCCTGCGAAATTCGATCCCTTCTTGCCAGAGACGGAATACGCAACTATTCCTGCGTTTACGACATAGAGGAACATATCATTCATAGCATAGCATATAGCATAAGTCAGATTACAACGGCGCGAGTAGTGTTAATGTAAAGTAGCTACCGGTAGCTAGCGCGTATTAGTACAAACATTTTTTGCCGAGCCTCTTTATGACTCCAACAACGCCATCCAATCGTGCTTGGACAGCTTTCCTTCGCCCGCAGAATCGAAGAGTCGGATCATGCTATCCGCCTCTTGTCGGCTAGAAGCGCTCTTGGTGTACTGTTTGAGAGCGAGCTGGATATCATCCACCTCCAAGTACCCATCGGCGTTGGCATCCATTTCGTCAAACGAAACAAACTCGTTAAGTTGGCCCCAACGCCATCGGCACAAGTGGCGCATGATCAAGATCTTAAAAGGCACGCCGTCATGAAACGTTGCGATGGACAGCGATCCAGATTCCACACCGAGACTTTCGGCAAGGCGCAAACCAACCTCTTCAAAGACGGGAATACCGTCTGTGCCAGAAAGCAATCCGCCCCACGTCACGACGCGATACTGACGCTCTCTATCTAAAGGTTCGCCGCGAATCTTGATGTTGAGATTTTCATCAACCTCGACGTCTTTATCCCAAAGCAAATATCCGCCCCAAGAGCACGTCTTGCTCTTTTGCTCTTCGCTGAATGACAGGGCACGATAAATATCGTCGCCGCTCATCTCGAGGGTGATAATGTTGTTTTCAAACGGAACCTCGGCGACAAAATCGCCATACGTCAACGGTGTGTCGTAGACTTTGTTCGCGCGCACTCCACCAGAGTTGTACAAGCACAAGTCAACCTTGCACTCGTCTCGCAAAATGGTGGAGAACAACGTGCCGAGCGTCGTTTGCTTTTGACGCACGTCGAGGGAAGACAAAGGCAGCAAATCCAAACGCTCCGCGTGTTCGTGAAGAGGTAACACGTACTCATGCAAGTCTCTCAACACTTCGGAACGCTCCCAGATATCGGCATCGATATCGTCGCATCGTTCGTAACCAGCCAGTGAATGTAACGTGGCGGTGACGTATACGTTGCCTCTGCGCTGTCGCACAGTGCTTTGAGGACCTGGAACGACATCCCATCCATCGCCACGCGAGTTATTGAGCGTATCTTGTTCGTCGCTCATTGTTGTCGCCGGAGCTGGCGCGCCGCTGCGAATGGCTCGGGTGATGCTCGCAGCACGACGCCCAGAAGCGGTGAAGCTGCTCAAGTCGGAAGCGTCTTCGAGCGCTTCGTCGTTTGTGAGCTCCACGGTAACCATGACAACATTCTCACTGTCTTGACCCGCCTTCAAGCACAGCACATCGGTACCATCAATTGCGCCATGAAACGGGTGATGCTCATGTCCACCAAGAATCAATCCCAAGTTTGGAACTTCGCGCGCGAGGGTCTCGTCTTCGCACAGCGTCTGGTGCGTGAGTGCGATTGTCAAATCAACCTCATCTTCCGGGCACTTGGGATTTTCGAACTCATTCACAATGTCGCGAACAATTGGTACGACATCTTTAAACACCACCCCTCGAGGCTTCACTGCGCTAGACAACGGCGTAGATGTCGTACACACGCCCAACAAGCCAATTTTCACCCCTCCAATCTCCAAACGCTGCGTCGATGGCAAATCATCCACAAACGCCCCGACACGATCTCCGTTTTCATCCAACCCGTTATTATCATCCGTTGAGACAATGTTCGAGTTGAGCACGGTGGCATTGAGCTCGGATAAACGCTGGCCAAGGATCATCGTCGAGTGGTCAAACTCGTGGTTGCCTAGGCACGCGTGTGTCACCGGAACCGAATTCATCACGCTCACCGCCGCCGCTCCGAGATCGTACGAACTCAACAATGACGGAGACAAAAAGTCACCATTGAGCGTACAAATAAACGGATCCTTACCATCGTTCGTATTGTCTCGAATAAACTTTGAAAGACGCCCCAAATTTTCCAGCTCGTACACGTCATTGACGCTGAAAATCTTCACCACCCGCGCCTTCGATCGCGCATCGGGCCAATTCGCCTCCCAAGAATCACCACTTGCTGTACTCGCGTACACGCGCACGTATCCACCCCTTCGCACGCCCGGCGTCGACGCTCGTCGCACCGCGCGTCTGACGCCAGCGCGCGCGGGCGCGACATTTAAAATTCGCCCACTCGTCGTACACCCCTCGCTCGGCGCACACGCGCTCGCACACCCCGCCCCCGGCGCCGAGCGCGCGCATACCATCATCCTCACCCACCGCGCGCGCACTCGCACCAATCCACGCCGTCGTCGACGCGCACGGGCTCAAAGATCTCCCTGGCGCTATCCTCCACCCAACGACTCGCGCGCGCACTCGCGGGCGCACACCGCACGCGCCGCGCACGCGTTCGCCTCGCGCGCTCGCGCGTGTGCGGCACGCACGCGTTCGTATCTATCGCTCGCGTGCCTGCGGCGATGCGTTCGCCGTTCGGCGCGCAAAGGACGGTTGCGCGTCGCGCAGTCGCGACGACGACGTTTGAAGGTGCCTATCCCACGCACGATGGCCGCGCACTACTGTAGGTCGTATACGTCTATCAACGGAATACTCGGGGGTGATTGGGCGTGGGCATAAATCGTATCTTGTCTAGTGTGGGTGGATTTAGGGTATATGCTTTGGAGAATATAAAAAGATGCGTTGTTTTCGCGCGAGGCTTTAGCTTTACTGTTTAGCCACCCCCGGCGATGACATCGCCGACGCATCCAACACAGGCGTAGTGGTCCACCATAGAGGCCAAATTACTACACAGTATGACATGTGATGGCCCGATAACACATCTACATCGTGTGGTCCATGTGCGATGTACGAGACATAGTTAATTATACCCATAACTTTCACCACCATACCCCCCGTGATCCGCGGCTGTAGACATCCCCCACTCCGATGACTATCATACGATCATACCTTGAGCAAAGCACTCGTACCCATCGGCACACGAAAGTTAAGCCTCAATGGGCCGAATTAGTATTGAGTGGGGAACCACTTGAGAATCCTTGGTGTCGTATGGTTTTTGTTTTTGGTTTTCGTTGTGGTTGTTAAGCTCAATGGGCCGAATTAGTATTGAGTGGGGAACCACTTGAGAATCCTTGGTGTCGTATGGTTTTTGTTTTGTTGTGGTTTGATGTTTTGTTGTGGTTTGATGTTTTGTTGTGGTTTGATGTTTTGTTGTGGTTTGATGTTTGGATGCGTTGTGATGTTTGGATGCGTTTGGTGTTTTGGATGCGTTTTGATCGATTTGGTTGCGTTTTGGTCGAGTTTTACTTGTTGGTTTTGGTTTTGGTTTTGGAACTGATGACCGCGGTGGTGTGTGATTATTGTCGTCGAACAAAGCATGAATACAGTATTGAATACACATTCCCACCGATGGCTAGGGTGGCAGGAGCTGGGGCGCGCGCCGCTCGCGCTCGAGGGTGGCGAGGCGGCGCGAAAGCGCGTGCGCCAAATGTTCGGCGTCGGCGCGGTGTTTACGCGCGACGGCGACGGCGCGGTCGACGTCGACGTCGCCTTGACACGCGTCGACGAGTTCGCGCGCCATTTCGCGACGACCTCGCGTGAGGTCGACAATTTTGGATGAGAGTTCGAGGCGTTCGGCGCGCTCGTCGGCGAGCAGGCGCTCGAGGTCTTTCACGCGTGCAATGGCGAGAGACGCCGAAGCGTCGACGACGTTCTCTTGCTGCTCGTTCGTCAGAACGCGCGATGATAGTGGCTTTTGCTGAGGAGTTACCGCATCTGAATCGCTGATGCGCTCCTCATTTGTCGTCGCGATGGCGCTCTGTCGCATGCGGCGCTCAAGCAAAGCCGCTTCGACGCCGGCTTCAACCGCCTCATCCAACCGGGCCGATATATCACGAATGACATCCTGTAATTCCCGAACCGTGGTTTCGAAATCAACCTCGCGAGCTTCCCACTGGCGCTGGAATTCACGCTTGGTGCTCTCTAAATCTTTCACGGCGATGGCGGCGCTCGCGCGCGCTTCGGCAAGCGCGTACTCAGTGGCATCCCCCTCTTCGGACGACGCACGTCCAGCAGCCTCGACCGCTTTCAAAGCACTTCTCAACTCTTCTCGCAATCCATCAATCGTCTGCCGCGATCTGGCGTGCGCTTCATCGCGCGCCGCTTCGACGTCGCGCAAACGCGCTTCAACCGCCAACCGCGCGACGCGCTCCACCTCCATCGCCTCCACCGCCCGCATCGCCGCCTCCGCCGCCTCCGCACTTCGCGCCCGCTCGCTCGCGAGCAAGTTCTGTGATTCTTGCAACTTTACGCACACATCCGCCGTCGTGCTCACCAAAACTTGCGACGCCGAGCGCGCGCATCGCTCAAACGCGTCATCTCCATCGTCATCGTCGCGCGCCGCACCATCGTCGACGGCGAACGCGCCGTCATCGCTATCGTCGTCGTCGTCGTCGCCCAACGCGCTCGTCACCGACACGAACGACGCATCGGCGTCCATGGAGACGCGCGCGAGTCGCGCTCTGGCGTCACACTACGCGGCATCATGGCGAGCGGATTCGGCGCTCGAGGCAGCGAAGGGCGGTGCGCACCCGTGTGGAGAGAGTTTACCAAGGTACGTGTAGGCGCACGAGAGGGACGCGCGCGATCGAGCGGCGCGAGCGGCGCGACGGCGCGCGCACGAGCGCGACGCATGCCCTAGAGATCACGACCACCGTCGCGCGTACACCGCGGTCGCGGCGCCGCGAATCACGCGACTGACGACACGGACGCGCGTATCGTTGTTATTTCGTATCTCAGTGCGTGTCAGAGGCGGATGACCGCTCGTCGTGCTTCAAGTTTCGCGAGGATTACGTCGAGTGCTTGCACCACAAGAAGGAGTTTACGGTGGAGAACGAGGTGGAGGCGGAACGCGCGAGACGGAACGATGAAGAGGCGACGAAGAAGCGCGAGAGCTTGTTAAAGGAGATGTGGAGCTTTTCTTGGGTGACGGATCCCAAGTATGCGCCGAAAGAGGGAGGGAGTTGAGGAGGTGTTTGTGTGTAGAAATAGACGGGAGCGAGCGATAAACCCGCGAGCCGCGTGCGGCGCGCGCGACATGTATTAAACAAAAAACGACGAGATATAATTATTGAGTGTTGCGCGTGCTCGACGATGTGATGTGGTTGACGACACGAGTGATGGCGACGCGACTATTGTGCGTGCGGACGCGATGTAAATCGCGTTTGACTTACAAAACTAAAGAGCTACCTAGTAGAATGCTACCTACGCGCTAAATTTTTTGACGCTTGGCCGCCTTGTCGGATTCATCCACAACGTTCTTAATCTTGCGATGCGGATACACGATGCGATCGCCTGTAGTTTCGTAATCGAACACGTTCTTTTGTGGTTGAGGATCGTTTTTGGAAAAGTAATCCATTTTCGTCAACGCCTCAAGCGCCGTTGGACGACGCGTGGGATCGTACGCGCACAACGCGTCAAACACGGCGATTATTTCTGGGTCTTTACTCAATGGCCGCGACGTCGGAGGGACACCATCTGGATGCGAATCCGGATATAAAATGTGCCTGGCTTTGTCGTAATACGGATGACACGTAACCATGGGCCAATCTTCGATGGTTGGCGTGCCTTTGAGTTTCACAATGGACGCCAACTGTTCCTCTTGATACATCGACCGCGGGTTTTCTTTCTCCTTTGGCACGCCCTGGAATGGCACCACCAACGTCGCGAGCTCGGCAAATATACAGCCCGCCGCCCAAATGTCAATCGAGCGCGTGTAGTGTCGAGCGCCGAGCAATAACTCGGGCGCTCGATACCACAACGTCACCACTGGACCGTTTTCATACAGCGGGCGCAACAAATTTCCAGGATCGACGAAACGCGCTAAGCCGAAATCCGCAATCTTAACCATCCCACACTCACTACCATCGCCCATGAGCAGCACGTTCTGCGGCTTAATATCCCGATGCATGATCCAATTTGAGTGCAAGTAGTGCAACCCGTGCAACAACTGCCACGTGACGCTCTTCACCATCCTCGGGTTAATCCACTGCCTATGTGTGCGATGCCAATGCAATATCACCCCTAAATCATACTCTGCGTAATCAATCGCTAACGATAATGATAATTCCTTCTTATCCACGATCACTTTATACAACCTCACAATGTTTTCGTGCGCGCAGCTCCGCAACATGGTCACCTCGCGAAACGTCGGCACCGGCAGCCCAGACACCGCAGCCTTGTCATCCTCCTCCGCTTTCGCCGTCTTCGGCGTCTTAAACGTTTTAATCGCACATACTCGACCTGTGTACGCACGCACACACGCACGCCGTCAGTCACACGCCGACGCACACGCACACGCCTTCCACACACACACACCACCGCGAGCGCCCGCGCTTTTGTCGTCCTCTTTGCCGCCGCGCGCGCGCACCTTGTCGACCTCGCGCGTAGTGCACGTGCCCGAACGCGCCCTCGCCGATGACGCCGACGATTTCAAACGCGTCGGCGTCGACGCTCGTCGACGCGGCGAACGAGGCGCTCGCCCGACGCATACTGCAGAGGGGACCGACGACCGCGTGACGCCATTCGTCGCCGCACGCGTCGACTCCGGGGTGAAGCGTCTCGCGTCACGCGCCCGCATCGACGACTTCGAATCACGCCAGCGCGCACACGCGGCGTCTGCGCAGTCGCACGAGGGGCGGTGCGCGATGAGCGCCGACGATCGAGATGAAGATTTTAACGCGATCGTCGAAGCGGAGGAAGATGCGGTGGATAGAAGCGTACATCCGAGTGGGATCGTACCGGTGTTACAGTACGTGTTGGGATGCGTGTTTTGCGCGCGCGTGTGGGCTCGTGCGAGGCGTGCGCGTGGGTTGGAGTCGGCGTAGATCTGGGAATTCTGAGAATTATTTAAACAGTCGAGAGCGCTCGAGGCACCGTTTCGCGAGCTGAGGAACTGACCGGTGGGTGACTTTTACGCGGCTTAGGAACATTGTGGCGACAGTGAATTTGGATTGTAAACTCGACTTGAAGACGATTGCGTTTCACGCGAGAAACGTGGAATACAACCCAAAGGTGATTAACCCTAGAGGCGCCTCGACTGAGAAACGCGACAGATTACTCTCGCGCGCGTGACGAATTCGACCGAGAACTGACGATGTATTCGATTTGTTTGTTTGCAAACACTAGCGTTTTGCGGCTGCGATTATGCGTATTCGTAACCCAAAGACGACAGCGTTGATTTTTAGCTCTGGGAAGATGGTGTGTACGGGTGCAAAGACGGAGGCGTTGGCGCGTGAAGCGGCGAGAAAGTATGCCAAGGTGATCATAAAGCTCGGTTTCCCCGCGCAATTCAAGGATTTTAAGATTCAGAACATGGTTGGCTCGTGTGATGTCCAATTTCCAATTCGTTTGGAAGGTTTAGCTTGGCAGCACGGGCACTTTGCGCAATACGAGCCAGAACTCTTTCCCGGTTTGATTTACAGAATGCAAATGCCCAAGATTGTGCTTTTGATTTTCGTTTCGGGAAAAATCGTGTTGACTGGAGGTAAACGACGCGAAGATATCTACCAGGCCTTCGAGAATATATATCCCGTGCTCACTGAATTCAAAAAGTTGGCGCAACCAGATGAAGGCGCGGCGACGCCAGCGTTGCCGCAACCCAAATCAAAAGGCAAATAAAAAAAAGAAAACAAACCGTCTGGCTGGTTGATTCATTAAAAAAACAATTTAGAAAGAGAGAGAGAGAGAAGGAAAGAGAGAGAAAGAGAAAGAGAGAGGGGTTAGAGACACACAGAGACAGAGAAAGCACCGCAATGCGTACGCAAAGCACAGAGATGGTGAGCGTCGAACGCGTACGCTTATTCAAACGAAGAGAGAATAACGGAATTGAAATTACTTAGCCGAGCCGCCACGGCGACGACGACGACAATCACGAACCCACAATGACGGAAACGCCATCCATCGTCCAACCCGCGCGCGTACGCTCATAGACTTTTAACACCAACACGTACAACAGTAGTAGTCACTCCGCGCGCGACCCAAATCCACCCCCAAATCCACACCACGCCTCACACGCCCCATACTTGATACACATCTCAACCCAATATCCGCGATCTCAACCACAACGCACACATAAAATCCCTTATCAAATTTCTTTAAAAACCACCACATCAGCCATAGGCGCGCCACACTACGTACACACTCGCCCCCACCGCGAGGGGCCGCGAGGGCGCGTTACCCCGAACGTTCGTTCGATCGCGCACCGACGCGAGAACGCGTCTCGCGAACGTCACGACGACGATGATGGCCACCATCACCCCCGCGTCCGCCGTCGTCATCGCGCCGCGCAGCGCCGTCGCGCCGTCGTCGCGCCGCGCGCGCGTCGCGTCGCGCACAGCCTCCGCGAAGGACTCGCGCGCCATCGCGGTGCGCGTGGCTGGGACAGCGTCGTCCGACGATGCGACGACGTGCGTCGACGACGTCGTGCACCGAGGGCAGGTACGTAGCGGAGAGATATATGCGTGAAAATACGTGCGATGGGATTGTGGCGTGCGCGTAGTCGGGCGGTCGATGGGCGAGGCGCGCGGCGCGGATCGAGATCGCGGATCGGGATCGCGGATGGAGATACGATATCCAGCGCGTGGGGTCGGATCGCGAACGGGTGGTTCGTGGCGGGTACGACGTGCGCCCGCGCGTGCGTGGATGTGTGATTGGAGAAATGCATGCGCAGTGGGATTTTTGACTGACGAGCGTGTGTTGTGTGCGCAGACGGCGGCGATGTCGCTCGCGGCGTCGGCGTTTTTCGCCGATCGCGCGGATGCCGCGCAAGAAGTCATGCAAACGGCGCTCGATGGGCGACCGTTGGTGTTCCTCGCGGTATTCGGCCCGGTGCTCGCGTGGGTGGCGTATAATATTCTTGGACCGGGTATGCGCCAGCTTGAAGGCATGCAAGAGAAGAACGCGAAGAGTACGAAGAAGGGGCGCGCGGTTGCCGCGCTCGCGGGTGGCCTCACGGCGAGCGCGTTGATGGGTTTGCCGGAAATGGCTGATGCGTCCACGGCGCAAGAGATGGCTAACCTCGCCGGTATTGACGGCCGCATTTCCATCTTTTTCGTGTTTGCGCCGGTGCTCGCGTGGGTGGCGTACAACATT
>WMKK01000007.1:95112-154466 GCA_012295225.1 Ostreococcus mediterraneus
CCGGTGCTCGCGTGGGTGGCGTACAACATTTTGTCCCCGGGCCTTCGCCAGTTTGAGGACATGCAAAAGAAGAACGCGGGCAAGCGCTAATTTAGCCTGCGCGCAGCTGCGTCATACATCATGACAACAACAACAACAACACAATTATAGTATTAGTCGAACACGCGGTATCTCGTTGCGCATGGAAAATTTCTTTGCTCGACAATGAACTTGTAACATTGAAAGAAAACTGCTTTCAAATAAAATCATCATTTTACATGTACACGTACAACTAAGGACTACTGAAAAGATCTGCGAATGGGTCCTTCGCGTGATTGCCCTTCGCCGCGCCTCCAGACATGGCGACGGGCGCGTTTGCACTAGATTGCTGAGGTCGCGCCGCGGGCGACGCGGATATCAGATCTAACTGCGACAGTAAATCTACTGGAGCAGTCTGCGAAGACGAAGACGATGGTACTAGATTCGTCATGGCTGGTATCACCGGTGCCGGCGCATCGAGCGCAGATAACAGATCAAAAGGTGCGGCGGATGGCGGAGCTGACGAGCGCATCGTCGGCGCGCCTCGAGGAGGAGGCGCAAAGCCAGCCAGGGTGACCGGTGCGGACTCTTTCTTAAGCGGCGGTGCATTGCCAAACAAAGCATCGGCAAGTTTTGCCTTTGATTCGTCCACTTCAGGCGCGGAAATCTTTTGAGGAGGAGGCATTTGGGTGGCAACGGTTGTCGCGGGCGAAGTTGCGCCTCCACCAAAGAACATGTCCAAGTCGTCCACCGGCGCTTGACGTGACGGAGGTGCTTGAGGTACATCCGCCTTGTGATGTTCGAATACTAACGGCCCAGTACCGCGAGAATTCTTTGCCTTCATGACGCTTGATTCGATCGCTTTACTTTGTGCCTCAGCCGCCGCCGCCTTCTCGGCATCTCTCTGCGCCTTGCTCTGGTACGACTTGGCACCTTGCGCGAGCGCGTTGGCGACGTGCTGATTCATTACCGCCAGGGAACGATCAATCGTCAATTCCATTGCGTATGGCGCTAAAACACTGGTGCGTACGGATGGGGACTCAGCCATGAGCGCCATGATTTCATTTGCTCGTTGTTGCTTCGTGATGGACTTGCTCGACGTATTTCGTTCCACTGCGCGCAACGCCTTGGCACTTAAACTACCACCAGAGCGCGTAGCTATTTTCGCAATTGCGCTCAATGCCAGAGTTTCAATCGCGTTTCCTTCCATTTGCGTATCTACTGCATCAATGAGCAAGTCCATGAGCTCTTCGGAGCTTTTGCCGCTCAGCTCGCCAAACTCACCGATGACCCAAACCATGACTTGCAAGAGAACCAACGGCAGTTTCGGTCGCTTGAATAATTTCACGTAGGCATTCACCGCGGATTTGCGTGATAATTCATCAGCAACGGCGTCTCCCGTACCTTCTGCGATGAGTCGCATCAAACTTTGGCCAATCGATGGCTTCACCGCGTCCCCGGCGCTTTCAAACAACGCCGTCATTGTCTCCACGTACCACTTGGCGTCTGGGGCGTACCTTTCGGCAAGCTCGGCAACGCGCGACGCCGCTTCGGCGCGCATGTACTGATCGCTATATCTATCGCCATCACGTTTCAAGAACGCCAGCATGCGTTCAACGATAACCTCGACGTTATTTGGCTTGGTCATTTTGTACAACAAGTCGAGCGTCTTTTTACGCAGCGTCTCGTCGTCGTCTTCTAGGCAATCCACGACCGCCATCTGGTGCTCAGCGGCGTAACTTGGATTCACGTTTACTATACACGCTAAAGCATTAAGACCGACGTATTTCAAGTTGTTATTTCTGCTTTTAATGAAGCGAGAAATAACAAGCGCGCACTGCGCCAAGAGCTGCGGGTTTGGATAAATGCTCGCAATTGTCCTCACTGTCTCGTACACCAGCGCGTTGCCAATTTGGTTCTTAGACAATTCTGCTCGCGCGAGGGTGTCTTCAAGCACAGAGTACATCTCACTGCTCGTTTCTCGATCGTGCGCGCCTAGAATGGCTAGAATCTTCAACAGTTTAATCTGCACAAACGGCGCCGGCGTCTTGTGGTACTCATACGCCTTGGGCAACCTTCTATCAATCACTTGTTTCAACACGCTCACGAAACTCGAGGTCAAATTTTTGTGCGCCGTGGGATCGGTAGATATGAGTTCATACAGTGCGCACACTGCCGCGGACATCACGCTAGGATCCTTGTCGCAAATCATCTCTCTAAATTTTCCGTGCAAGTGACTGACGCTCTGCGGGCTCTTCTGATAAAATCTCGCCAATGCCATCACCGCCTTCTTTCTCACGTGGCTAACCGAATGCATCAATAAATCTACAACTTGCGGTAATACTGCAGGCACAGTGTCCTCATTCACGAGCTCTGTAATCGTCGTCAACGCCGCGCACACCACCAAGTAATCGTCGCTTCGTAAATCCTGTTGCACCGTATTCACAATAAGTATAATCAAGTCATGGTTCTCATTCAGAAACGAGCTCGTGGCCAGGTATCCGCTGCGTTTAATCGTCACGTCGGACTCTACACACGCCTTGACCGCGTGAATATATCCAAAGCTGGCGTCGTGACCGAGCATCTCGAGGTACATCAACCGAAGCATGATTTCTCTGATCCTCTCCTTTTCAATCTTTGGTGCGCCTAGTAACGCGCGAAGATACATGGATTCTTTCTGCATGATGACATCTTCATCGCTTTTACTCTTACACTCGCCTGTATAACGTGAAAATTGCGCGCGCGTCAGTCGACGAGAGCTGGTTTCGCGCGCGCAATCCAAACGAGAAGTGAGCAATCCGCGCGTGGCAAATCTACAAAACACGACGCCTTGAGACGCACCTATTTGCCGAATGAATTCATAAAACGCTCGAGACTTTGTTTTATGTACGCCCACTGGTACGGGTGGGGCGGACATCGCGTTGGTGATGAGGTACGCAAGCCACGTTCTGAGGAGCCCACGGGACGCGCTCTTCTTTTTCTGGAACGAGACGCTTCGATGTGTGAAAAGAATTCTGTACTATTATATGCTACGTGAGCGCATTAGCGACCGATGGTATCCATCGACTGCGTCTCGCTACCATTCATGAGAAATTTCTCGGCAACTTTATCTTCAATCAAAGCGACGGCAGCTTCCTCGCCTCGCGGCAAAGAGTGCCCGCCAAACGCCCAACGCACGTGACGCTTGTAAATTGTAAAGTTTAAGAAACTGTTGCCCCAATGCGTTTTAATCTCCCGCGACTCGAGAGGTTCGAAACAACAACACAGTTTGAGCTTTGTTCGACACGCCGGTCGACATAAATGCGGTTCATTGACAATCAAGTGCGTCAACATGGGCAGTTCAGCGCACGTCCGCAAAATGTAGTTTATGGTTTCCTGATCAAAGTTGTGCGTCGTAGCGACGACAATTTTCGCCATACGACACTTTGATAGCACATTTTCGGCGCTATCGTAGATGAAATCTACATCTCGAAACTTACGTCGCGCTTCGATGACTAAATGCTCCTGACACTCAATTCCGCACACGCTCACAGACGGAAAAGCCTTGGCCAAACCCGCGGCCAGAGAGCCACATCCCGATCCAACGTCGACAATAGCCCCTGTAGCGACGTCTGCGAATACATTATGATCTCTTATTAGTGAAATCATGCCGTGTTCGTCTGTACGACCTGGATGTAACGCTCGTCTACTCTTTTGCGTCGGCGCCGCGTCAAGTTCATCCTTGGTCGATTCTTTCGACCCATGCACGCCAATCTTTACCCGCTTCCCGCGCTCCTCCTTCTGAGGCTCGATTAAACACTTTTCATCACACATCACATCCATCGGTACGCATCGTTTCCATCGCGCTTTAGCTCCTAACGTCGGATGTCTACACAAACTACCGCTCGGCGCGATCAATCGCAGCGACACCGGCGGCAAAGCGAACACATCCAACTGCCACCCTCCGCTCTCTGCCCCATGCAATAATCCAACAGGGCTCAACTCATTATTACCCCAAATCAACGAACACGAATGCTCGCCCGGTGGAAGCTGCACGCACGCATCAAACAGCTCCTTAACCGTAACGCTCGCGTGTACGTCCACAATCACATCTCTCACTACCGCCACTTCCGCATTCGCTGAACGATTACGCGTGCGCGAAATCCACTCCAACGTGAGCTTAATCTTTCCTACATTCGTCGACAACGTCGTCATCGCCGTTCCTTTCCGAGTCGGCGTCGTTTTCGCGCTCTTGCGCGCTCCACCGTCGGAAGCGGCATCGTCTCGAGATTGCGCCTTGGTGCGCTTCGCACCGAGCGCCATGGATGGCGGCGGCGATTCGATTCGATTGTATTCGATTCAGTTCAACTTCGTGCCATTCAATATCCACGCGCGCGCGCGCGCGTGGGAAACAATGACGTTTTGGGAGCGTGAGTGGTTGGATATGTTCAGAAGTGATGAATTCGATTTTTAGAGTCGCGAAACGTGGATCAATATTGTTAAAAATAACCGACTAGATACATCATCTCTCGACGATCAGCCTAAAATGCTACGTAGCAGAGCTCGCTCTCGGGTCTCATGTGTGCTTGCTTTCTCTCTCTCTCCTCGAGTCTTCGTTGTAAACTCAAAAAACTCAATCACCGCGCGCGCCCATTACAAGCCCGAGCGACCCCAGACGACGAGGGACAAGGAGAAGGAAAAGGTAGCCATGATGGCAGCCCACGCCAAGTTGACGATGAACGGCTCACCCTCAGCCACTTGAACCAACTCAGTCGCCGCTTGGACCGGCGCGGCGGTCATAGCTTCCGCAACCATGCCAGTCACGGCGGCGCCCAACGCGAGCTGTCGGGACACAAAGCGCGTTTTTTGGTCAGTTTCAAAAGCTCAAAACGCAAACGCGCGCGCGCATACAAACACCCATCACCACCCTCGGACGCCTCTCGCGCGAGCACCGTGAACAACACGCGCCATCGCACGTCTCCCCATCGCACAGGCAGTCATATCGACGCATCCGCGACGCCATACGCGTGGAAAAGCCGCCCCGCGTGCGCGACTTTATCCACTCCTCAGCCTCGATACGATCCCACGCCCGCGATCGACGCCGCCGCGCCCCGCGCGCGCAAAGCCATCGCACACCGCGCGCACACACGCACGCATATCATCCACATGCATCGTTCTCGCGCGGTGTGCGATACGCCAACGCGCGAATGCGCGACGACGCCCCGATCGCTCGCGCGCGATCGGTTCGCGATCCCGAAACCCCACCCACGCGCGTCATCGCGCGCGCGCATCGCCCCATCGCGCGACGTCCCGCACCGCCCTCGCGCGCATCGACGCGATGCGCGAGTTTCCCACGCATCCGCACCGCGCGCGATCGCGGCGCGACGCCGCGCGAGGCGTCCGCGACGCCGCGCGCGCCGCGACGGCGTGTTATCATCACCCCGCGACTCGGGCCATCGCAGCGCATCGCATCGCATCGTAAACACGCGTACCTTATCGGCGCGAAGGACCGCGGCGGCGGGCTTGACAACCTTGGCGGAAGACTTTTTCGCGGTCGTCGCGCGCGCGTGCGCGACGGTCGGGCGGGTCGTGGAGGCGGTCACGGCAAACATGATGTGCGTCGTAGTGTACCGATGCGTCGGACCGCCATTGGGCCACGTATCGTTGGACGACGTGTATGTATTCTTTACAAACATCCGTTTAAATCTATCACAATACGTAGTTGAGCCCGACCGAGGGTGGTTCTGGGGTCTCGCGATAAACATTTTATAGACTACGCATGGGTATACTATGCATTCGGACATTCGGCGTCGTGGCTGTCGTCGATGGGCGTTCGTTCCCCCGCGTGTGGCTTTCGCGTGCGGCACACGTCGACGCGCGCGACCAGACGTTGCGCAATCATCACGCACGGATCGCCGTGTTCGTCATCGTTGTGTGTATTCGACGCGCGTGATGACGCCGCCGGTGGTGGCTGACGCGACGGCGACGCCATCGACGATGCGCTCGCCCTTGGCGCCGAGGGATACGAATCAGCGCAACGTCGCGGATGGCGACGTTGAATTCGCGTGGGAGCTCTCGAAGGAGAATGTTCAGCCGTTAAAACGCGGGAGGGATGCGCGGGCTTTGAGCTCGGCGTTGAGCTCGGCGGCGACGGGTATGAGCGCGAGCGCAGGGGGCGATGCGGTGGAGGAGGAGAAGCGCGCGCGTTGGGCGCGGGCGTTGAGCGGAACGAGCGAAGACGCGCTCGGGGAGTGGTGTTCGCTGATTAAATGGACGGAGCAGACGTATGCGACTGGGAGTGGGCGTGATAAAGAGTTATTGCCGTTGCTTGAGCGGTGTGCGCGGGAGTTACAGGAGGAGGACAAGTATAAGGAGGATGCGCGGTACTTGCGGGTGTGGATCAAGTACGCGGATTGTTGCGCCGAGCCGGGGGATATTTTCAAGTTTTTGAAGGCAAACTCTATTGGGCAGAAGCAGGCGTTGTTTTATGAGGCGTATGGGGCGTTTTTGGAGGTTCGACAAGCGTATGGGGCGGCAAATGAGGCGTATGAAAATGGCATCGCGATGCGCGCCGAGCCGCTCGAGCGTTTGCGCGCTTCGTACTCGGCGTTTCAACATCGCATGGTTCGACGCACGCAAAAGCGCATCGAGAGCGGGGAAATCGACGAGGAGCAAGGTGAAGAAATTGTGCGTAACTTTGGAGACACCTTGCGCGGTCGTGGTGGGCGATTATCAACCGCGCGCCCAGCGGGCGCGGGCGGCGGGTTGTCCTCGGCGCCGCAGAGGCAACAAAAGCAGCCGTCATCGTCTCGCGAAAATGCCAACATCCCGAGCGGTGGATTGCAGATTTACGAAGATGATGCAAACGGAGCGCCTATGCCGTCGCGAGAAAACGTCGCGCAGTGGAACGCGTTGGGTGGGTACAAGGATGTGCGCAAGGAGAACACGGCGCGCGCGTCGCAATGGGCTGGTCAACGCATCGCGCAAAGTAAGCGCAAGATGACTCTTCCCACGGAAGAACTTGAAATTTTCGAAGACACCGAGTGCATTGATCGTGATGCCGTCGCCGCGGCCACGGCACGCACGGCCGCTGCTGGCACGAGCACCGCCGGCGGTGGTTTGTTGCGCCAACGCGTCGACGGAGCGGAGGCCAGCGGGGATTTGAGCCGCAATCCAATGTTGTATCATCAGCGTGGCGCCCCTGCGCCGCCGCTTGCGCCAGGCCAGCGTCCAACGACACTCTATCGTGGCTTTCGTCCCGCACAGCTCCGTTCGGTGGATGGTGAGGAAGTGTGCTACGAGGAGAATCGCGTTGCGGCTTGGATTTCAGTCCACGGCGCGCCCGCTCGGCCGAGTCCTTCGCGCGAGCCCATCATCAACGTCAATGCGTCGGCCATCAACAATGTCAATGCGTCGGACATGGAGTGTGACATGGAGTGTGACGATGATGTGCGGTCGTCAGAGCTTCCGCAAGGTGCAGTGCAAGCGACGTATGCGCATGATTCTTCGCTCAAGGCGGCGCGTCCCCATGAGGCGGAGGATGAAATTGTATCCAAGCGTACGTACGCGGCACCACCACCGCCTGTCGGCTCGCGATCTGGGTCCTGTGCAAGTGAACCATCAGAAGCGCAGTCTATCGCCGCGGGCACTTGCGCGGCGGGAGTGATGGCGGCGGCTGCAAAGCCCGTCATCGCGCCAAAGGTGCGCGCTGGCGCTCGATGGACGGCAGATGAGGAGGGTACGCGCGCAGCCGCGCACGATCCAACGATGACTATCTGCACCAAAGAAGCTTGGGGGGATATTATGAGCATGTTTTCCGATTCCGTGGCCACGGGTAAAGGTGGGTACGAAGCTGACGCGAGTGAAGGCGATGGCGCGGCGAAGAAGTCAGCGCGAGAAGAGCCCAGGAACGCCGCTACTGCAGAGAAAGAAGACGATGATGGTGGTTTCTGTATTCGTGAAGATACGTGCTTGTTACCCAAAGACTTGCTCGCTGCACGACTAGCCGAAGCTCGCAAGCCAGTGGCGCTCGGCACTTCTCGATCGCCAGCCAACAAGCGCGCCGACGACGATGACGACGGTGGGTTCTTCATTCGCGAAGACACCGTAGCGATTCCCAGCGACCTCGGCGGGTTGAGCATTCGCGAAGACACGGAATTCATTCCCAAGTTTTCGATGGCGGAAACCCCGGTGCCATCGTCGGCGACGCAACGTCGTCCATTAGGCGCCCGAGAAATTACGCCCAAGCCGTCCTCGCACGTCAAGCGCCCAGCCTTAGCCGCTTTGACTCGTCACAACGATGACGCATCCACAGCACAGTTAGTACTCGTCAATCCATTCGAATTTGACGCCATGGATGCGCATCTTCGATCACTCGAGCCCGCGTTGTGCATGCAAGCGGGTGTTGAAGTCGACACGAATGCGTCTACGGTGGCTACGCTCTCCGAAGCTGCCAAATGCGTAAGCAAGGGTGGCAAGCGCGCCGCCGCCGGCGTGAAGGTTACGCTCGGCAATATTTCGTACGTTTTCAAAGGACGCGTTGGTGAAGGCGCTCACGCCGAGGTCTACGAAGCCGAACTTGCAAGCAAAGCGCAGACATCGAATGACGAAGACATTGGCGCGTACGCCGTCAAGGTGCAAGAGTCTCGCTACGCCAAGTGGGAATTCGTCATCGCACGTCGTTTGCGCGAGCGTCTCCCAGCCGAAGCTGCAGCTGCAGTGAACTGGGCACAGCCTACGGCGTTGCACTTGCTCGGTGGACAATCGAGCGACGGTGACGATGCCACCATGGGCGCGCTCGTGATGCCATTCGGCGAGCACGGCACGTTGCAAGACGTCCTCAACTCCTACCTTCGTGACGGCAAGCAAATGCACGAGACTCTCGTGATGTACTACGCTGTCGAAATGTTGCGCTTGGTAGAGTGGATTCACGGCGCTGGTATCGTGCACGCCGACTTGAAACCCGACAACTTGCTCTTACGCAACGGCGGCGAAGACTGGTGCGATTGGGCGGCGCATCGCCCCGGATCTTGGACCCAAAAAGGCTTGGCATTGATTGACTTTGGACGCGCCATTGATCTGACGATGTACCCCGAAGAAGCTGCATTTGTCGGCGACGCCGGTGCCGAAGCCTTCCGATGCATCGAAATGATGAACGGCAAGCCATGGACCTATCAAGCCGATTGCTACGCCATCGCCTCGACGATTCATTGCCTCCTCTACGGCTCGTACATGGATGTCGAGCTCACGCCCGGCACGACCAACACCTATCGCCAACGCCAGCCTCTGCGACGATACTGGAAGACCGAGTTATGGGAAGTCGTATTCGATCGATTGTTAAACCAGCCAACGGAATCGACGCCACCCCCGCTCGGGTCATTGCGCGCGATGCTCGAGGAACGCATGCGCGGCGAAGGACAAAACATTCGCAAGCTCTTAATGCATCAAACCATCGACATGTACCAACAAATTCGCGACGGCAAGGTCAAGTAGAAAATACTCATGATCACACGCGCACGTCGCCGGGACGATGACGTATAGAATTTTAGCAGTGAAAACAAACATAATTCACACATTCATTTTGTACACATGGTTTTACATCGTTCCGTTACGCGCGTTCAGGACGCGGCGCCGTTCGCGGTCGAACGACGTCACGTCAACACGTGCCCCGCGCGTTCAGCCTCTTCGCGACTGATACGAATCGTCTCCGCAATCACGTCGTATTCATTCACGTGGTGTATATCCGGCATGTACAACGACCAATCAAACGCGTGCCGCCGAGAGACGTGATCGTACAAATCAAGCACAAGCATCGAAGCGTCGCCGTGCGGTAACGCTACGCACATCGGACACACCGCCGGGCGCGCATGTGGATCATCGTTATGCGCAAACATGACGTGTTCGCTGAATTCGCGCATGCCGCGGAAGAAGCACGTTTCAGGAAGAATGTTGGAATCGTAGTCGTCTTCGCCGTCGGCGACATCGACGCCGGCGTCTCGAATGTAATCTTCTTCGCAATGTGGGCACAAGTATAACGGATCATCATCATCATCAGTGTCAGTGTCAGTGTCAGCATCATGTACGGCGTCGTCAACGACGTGAGCATCCACACGCGCGCTGCCGCCGCCCGACGACCCAAACGCCGTCCCGAGCGTCCCCGACGACATCCCGCACTCGTGCGTCCCAGCGTCATTCAACAAATTCACCTCGCGCCCGCACCCGCACGCAATCACCGTACACCGCAGCATACGAATCTTAGTTTCATCCACAGAATTGCTCAATCCACTGTCGCGCGCGCTGACGCGACACATCGGACACGGCACATCCCGACGCCGAGCGCGGCTCGCCGACGCGTCCTCCCACTGTACCACGCATCCCGCACAAAACGTGTGTTTCCCGCACGCGAATCGCGTCGGCTCGCGCAGCGTCTGTCGGCAAATTGGACACAGTAAATGTTCGGGCACGGCGTCGAGAAACGAGCGCGGTTGCGGCGATCGCGACGGCGATGGCGATGCGCGCAATGTGAGCTTGGATGTGAGCTCACGAATGTGGGACATGACGACGCGCCGCGGGCGAGCTCCCGACGATTTCTGACGCGCGCGACCGCGCGAGGGCGCGGGATGGCGAACGCACACAAAATGCGGTGCGCACACGCGGGTGTGCGTCGTGTAGGCATACAGTGCGGCGATGGAGTGCGTCAAATGTCGCGTGCACACGGTGGAGCTTTTGTGTTGTTCTTGTGGAGCTTTTGTGTCCTCACACGCCTGCACGCGCGGGGTGGTGCGAGCGCGCGCGAGACACGCGCCTGGGCGCATCAAACGCGACGTGGTGCGCGCGCAGACGCGCGAGACGAGGCGCAAGAGCGCGACGCGCGCGCTGCAGTCGCGTGAGTGTGCGACAGAGACGGATTATGCGGGACAACCAAACGAAGAAACGCGGGCACGCGGCGCATGCGCGCGCGCCCAAGTCGTCTCGAGCGCACGATGCGGCGCGGGCAAATGATGTGACGGCGCTAAACGCCGCGTTGGCGGCGGATGCGTTGGCGCTGGATGCGATTGATGCGCATAAGAGGACGCCGTTGCACTTGGCGGCGTACGCCGGCGCGCTCGAGTGCGTCGAGCTTTTATGCGCGCAGGGCGCAAGGGTAGCGGCAGAAGCCGTCGATGGGGTCACGGCGTTTCACTTTGCGTGCATGAAGGGTAACACCGCCGTGGCGAAGGCGTTGGTCGAACGCGGGGCGAACGCGAAAGGGATGACGTATAAGAGCGAGAACGCCTTGCACTTGGCGGCGCCAACTGGAGATTTGAGCTTGATTGCGTTTCTTATTCGTAAAAAGGTGAATCCGTGCGCAGTGAGTAAGAAGGGACGAAGTGTTTTGCAGTGTTTGAAGGATAATGCGAGCGCGGAGGTGCGGGAGGCGATTGAGAAGGCGGTGCGAGATGTCGAGGAGAGCGCGCGGCGAACGGCGGATGGCGTAGCGGCAGCTGCGACGGAGGATGATGGCGACGGAAACGCCCACGTGGGCGACATCGGACCATCCATTGGGCCATCCATCGGGCCGTCTATCGGGCCCGCTATGCCGCCATCGATTGGTCCCGCTATACCGCCGTCTGCGGGGGACATCGGTCCAGCCGCGCGGCCGCAAGTCGGTAGAGTGAATAAAGACGCCATCGGCGTCGTTGAAGACGGCATTACTAGCAACGATAGAGATGACACGGAGGATAATGCAGGGGTAGAGTCTACGAAAGGGAAGAAAAAACGCAAGATTATCGGTGCGATGACGTTTGGTGAAGATGACGAATGAATGTCGCCTAGGTGTTGTGATAATTGTAGTAACATATTTTAACCGTACCGGTACCAGTACCGGCGAAGTAAAACGAATTATAAAATCTAGTCTTGTAGGCTATATGCAGTCGTCGTCGTTATCATCGCCGCTTATTCGGGAACCCTCGAGCACCATTTGTCTTCGACTGCTTTGTCACGCGCGGCTTACCGTCATCACCGCCGTAATCCTTCTTACCCAACATGCGCAACATCGCGTCCGCGTCGTCGTCATCCTTGAACCCGCGCTTTGCACCCTTGCCCTTGCGGTCGTCTTGATCACGCATTTGCTGAATCGCGATCCGCTGCGCTTCATTCACGCGGTCATACAACAACATCACCGCTTCTTCCTCTAACGGATACTTGTCAAGCTTTTTGTTAATCAAGCGCTCGATTTTTTGGTACAGTTCGACGTCGTATTGCGTCACGAGGGTCACCGCCAAACCGCTTCGTCCAGCGCGCGCCGTGCGCCCGACGCGGTGCACGTAATCTTTCGAGTTTTGCGGCACATCATAATTAATCACCACGTCTACAGATGGAATATCCAAACCACGCGACGCGACGTCGGTGGCGATTAAAATGTTGCGTTCACCAGACTTGAATTTATTCAACGCCGCGATGCGTTTCGGTTGTGACATTTGTCCGTGAATAGGCACAGCTCCAAAGCCCAAGTTTCGCGCAATGAGCGCCAACTTGCGCGTTGAATCGCACGTTCGCGCGAAAACAATCGACGTCGACGCACTGAGCTCATTAAACAAAAACGTCACGTAGCAATCCTTATGTTTTGCCGGGACAAACAAATAGTGCTGCTTTAACGACTCCACCGTGGAATATTTCGCGCTCACCTCAACTTTTACCGGATCTCTCAAGCATGCACGCTGCAACTTTGCCACTTTATTCGTCATCGTTGCGCTAAACAGCTGCGTGCGACGTTCACTCGGAATGACGCGCAAAATTTTATCAATCTCCTCCTCAAAGTCCAAATTTAACAGCCGGTCGGCTTCATCGAGCACGAGCACCTTGAGCGCGCGCAAAGAAAACCCCTTCGTATTCTCCAAGTGATCCACCACCCGACCAGGCGTACCCACGATCACATGAGGACGCTTACCTAACCGTATCGCCTGTGTCGTCATGTCTACGCCACCCACGAGCACGCTCGCCCGCACGCCGATGCTCGCCCCGAGCGTCTCAAATTGTTCTGCAATCTGTATCGCCAACTCCCGTGTTGGACTCAACACTAACGAATGAAACGCCTGCGGGGCATCTAACAACGACTGTAATATCGGCAGCGCAAACGCGCCGGTTTTTCCCGACCCAGTCTGCGCGAGCCCGATAACATCGCGGTCCTTGAGCGCCTCAGGAATGGATGCGCATTGGATATCTGTCGGCGCGCGCCAGCCGAGCGACGCGCACGCCTTGGCGAGTTCGGCGCACACACCGATGGATTCAAACGTTCGCTCGGCGGTGTCGGCGGCGGCGGGCATGATAGCGCGACGAGGGCGACTGGAACGCGGTGCGCGCGCAGCGGCGAGTGGCGGCTGAGCTTTTGTGCGGCGGGACGGTGGGACATTTGTGTACATTTCTATGAGGATTCTAACGTCCACAACGCTACGTCGTGGACTCGCGCGCGGCGGATTCTGTGACTAATAAAAATACTTTTGCGAATAATTGCGCGTTTGACATTGGAGGCTTGATGTCGGCGGGTGAGTTGACGTCGCGACGGGCGACGTCGGGGTAGAAGGCGGCGAGACTGGGCGGCCGAAGCGCGGGATCGAGCGCGCGTAAGACGCGCACGCGATCCGGTAGCTCTGCTTGAATCACATGTGGCTCAAGCGTGATCACGCGCTGCATGTCTACGCGCGGGAAGTCGCGCTGAAGCTCGTCAAGGGCGAGGGATACGTCTTGTAAATTGTCCAAGAGCAACGCGCGCGGATTTGACTCTAATAAACGCGTGGCGTCCATTTTTGGAAACGCGCGCTTAAATGCGATCAACCGCTGCGCGATTTCACTCAGCGGCAACTGTAAAACCTCTGGGCACTGCCACAACATCTTGGCCACGTTCGTGTCGCTCGGAAATATAGCCTCGAGACGATTTAACGCGTGCCCGAGCGCGTCTGGCTCGCCGTACATCATCCTCGCCGCGACGTCATTCGCGATATCTCGCCCCATAGAAATCAGCGCCTTGCGCTCGTGCTCCTCCGTGATACCTTTTGAAAGCCAAAACGCATCAAGCGCGGCGGTATCGGCATCGAGCTCGGGCTGTGGGAACAACCAGGCGTTGCGTCGCACCAGACGCTCAAAGTTCCCCGAGCGCTCATCCTCCGGCGCCTCGTCTGCGGGCGGCGACGACCACCGCCGCGTCGGCCGCGACCCGCGACGACGACGATGACGACGCGCGTCATCCATGCCCTCCGCCGGCGCGACGAGACGATGCGGCGCGGCGCAGTGCGCACCAAGCATCACTTCTCGGCGCACGTTCCACATGCTCATCCGCGCCACGCGTCGTCAACTCGCGCGCGTCGCGCGCGATGCGCTCAAGCCCGCGTCGGCGGCGTCGGCAGTCTCGACGTCGACGGCGTCGGCGTCGTTCGCCTCTCGGCGCGGCGCATCCACGCGCGCGGCGTCGGCGTCTGAAGCAGGCTCACCGGCGCGCGCGGCGTTGCTCCTCCTTCCCTGCGCGCTCACGGGCGCACTCGGCGCGTGGCAGCTCGTCAGGCGCGAGGAAAAGATTGTCGCCATCGATGCGCGATCGCGCGCGCTGTGCACGCGCGTGTTACCGGGCGATGCGGTGGTGGGACGCGATGGAATTGAGGAGTACGCGACGTGCGCCGTGGCGGGGGAGTTGGACTTGGCCAAGTCGGTGAGGATTGGGCCTCGCGCGCGAAGCGTGTGCGGGGTCACGATCGCTGGGCATCTCATTGTGACTCCGGTGAAGCTGCATGGGCGCGCAAAGACGCGCGGAGAGGCGGGAACGGTGTTATTGTTGAGAGGTTGGGCTCCGGATACGTGGGCGGATGTGGACGCTCGAGCCGGCGCGTGCGTGAAAACAGAAGCTGTGGTGCGCACGTCGGAGAGTAAAGGGAGATTTACGCCGGATAATGACCCTGAGAAAGATATTTGGTATTGGTTGGATGCGCCTGCGATCGCACGGGCGTGTGGATTGCCGGAAGATACGCCTTTGATTCAAGCCGTGCGCGCGGCGCGCGACGACGGCGCCGGGAGTAGCGGTCAGGCTGATGCGCCGCAATATCCGTTAGCCGTGGAGAAAGAGTCATTGATGACATTTCCAGTGGCTCCAGAACAACATCTTGGGTACGCTGCGACATGGTTCGCGCTGAGTGCGTGCACGGGTGCGATGGCGGTCGTGCGCGCCCGCCGATTCGTCGGACATAAGATTTAGCGCGCAACCTTTACTTTTAGTTTTAGTAACACTATGGATTAGTTCACAATTTTTAGTACAATGTAGCGCAAAGCAAGGCAACCGTGAAATGATTTGTTTGTTGTCGTGCGACTCAGAGCGACGCATTCGCTTCTTCGTCGCCCACTGCCTTTGTGGGATTCCTACGGCGAAAGCTCGTTTGCGTGGTGTGTAAGACTTCAGGCACCTCGAGCTCGATAGTTTGCAATCTCGACCTCGACGGCAACGGGTACAAATCCGCAGGAATGCCCCCTCCAGATGTTTCAAACGTATCCTTGAACTCAACCACGAGTTCCCCCACGAGTTCACGAAGCTCCTTGTTGATGAGCACTTGGTCTTGCCCGCGCGTGTACCGATGGGAATACTCGCCTTCGCTCTCGGAGAGACGTTCTTTCGTCGCGAATGGATCTTCTAAGCTATAGCGCACGTTGAACAACCCGAGCATGGCGAGCGAGGTGATGACGGACAGACAGCATGCGTAGAACATCACCAAGCCTTTCGTATATGTCGGCACCTCGTACACATCCTCGCCAGTGTATCCACCAGCTTCATCGTGAAGCATCTCGCTGACGATGTACGCGTAGTAGGGTGCCCAAAAAATTGGATGAATGAGGATGTACACGCGCGCGAACGCGCGTGTCGCCATGGGCGTGCGATACGTCTTTAAAAAGCGCAAATTCTCCCACGCCATGTACGCATCCTTGTGAAACTGCCGCAATCTCGCCGACTCGTTCCCGGGCATGCCCGCATACTTCAGCACCTCTGTTGTAAGCGATAGCTTTTGGAACTGCGCTCGCACGCGCTGTGCGATGGCCCATTGAATCTTTCGTCCCTTTTCCCACGCAACCTTGCCGCGCGACGTATTCAAGTGAACCAACCTCGCCACCTCGGGCGCCGTCAGAAAGTTTCTCACATCGCACACCAGCTGCACCATCATCCAGCGCACTTCGTTCACGTGCTTCGCCGGCAACTTTGCCCGACCGTTCTCGCCCCAATCCCAGTCGCGGTGCCCCAAGTAGAATGTGAGCACGTTCGTCTTGAACACGCTCAACTGCTTCAACGCCTCCTCACGCCTACGAAACGCCGCATCCAACGACCCAGTCAATGGATAAATTATCGCAAACGACACAAACGTCCACGATACGTTCACGCCCAATCTATGCCCATCAATCTCGTACAGGATGAAAAACAACGTCGACGCCACGGACACCGCGCTCACGATCACGCTCTCCGTGGTAATCAAAAACCGCTTAAACACTCGAAACGCAGCGGCAAAATTCAACAACGCCGCGAGTGTCGAACCAAGCCGCGGCATTTCTACATCGCCATCGAGCGGGCCGAGCTTTTCGTACGCCTCGAGCGCTTCACGCCCCGACATGGTCAAGTGACACACGTCATCGCGTTCGAGCATCGAAGCCGCGGATTCCGTCCGCATGTGCGCCGCCGACTGCGCGTGCGCATCCGTCTCGCCGCGCTCCGCATCCATGCCTTCGTCAGCGTTCGTTGCGGCGTCGAATGTCACCGCGCGTTCGCGCTCCATGGCGGCGGCGTGTGAGGACGAGCGACGTTGACGGCGCGCAGCTCGTCACTCATCGTCGCGCTTCTGGCGCGCGTTGACCCGTACTCGCGCTCGAACGAGCGGCAGCAGCGGAGGCGCGACAAAGAACCAACGTTGAGCGCGCACATTGCGCGTCTCGCGTCGCATTCACCGCACACGACGGCGCAGAGGCGCGCGGAGCAGAGATCCAAATCGCCGCCATCGGTGAAGAGAAGATTTCATTTAATCCTTCGCCTTTGACGACGACGACGACGGTCGACGCGCACGATGGCGTCGGGATCGATTCATTACAAGTTTAAATCTGCGAAGACGTTCGATACGCTCACGTTTGATGGGTCGTTCTTGGCTGTATCCGAGCTCAAGCGATTGATTGTCGAGAAGAAAGGATTGGGCAAGGATCACGCGTGCGAGCTCGTGCTCGTAAACGCGCAAGATTCGAGCGAATATAACGATGAAAGCGCATTGGTGTGGAAGAATACGTCGGTGATTGTGAAGCGCGTGCCGTCGATGAAGCAGTCTGCGGTGGGAAGCGCGATAGGGTCGGATGTGGTGAAGAAGGTGGTGTACGTGGCGCCGCCGGATGTGTCGCAAATTCCATCCAAGAGTCAAGCGAGACGTTTACAGATGAATTTGAATAAGATTTCTGGCGTGAATAATAGGAACGGTGACGGTTTGGGTGATGGTACGAATGCGGATGATCCTCTGGCGAGCATGGCGCGCGAACAGGCGCAGCAATGGGAGCAAGAAAAGCAAGCGGCGAATTTAGCCAACGCCGGACGAGGGGGCGGACGAGGCGGGCGAGGCGGCGGACGAGGCACCCGCCCGGATGGTCCACCTGGACCTGGGTACATTTGTTTCAAGTGTAATCAAGGCGGGCACTGGATTCAAGATTGTCCGCTCGCAGCGGATACGACAGTGGAGATTGTTCGCACAAAGCACGCGTACGGGATTCCGCAAACCAAGTTGGAAGCGACGACGGGTGGGATTTTAGTGGCGCCGACGGGCGAATCTACCCAGCTCGTCGCCGCGGAGGATGAATTTAACAAGATGTTTGGGTTTTTGCGGGAGCGTGGGAAGGATACGTTAGCGATCGGGGCTGCTGGTGACGAGAATCAAACGCCGCTGGCGCTCGGATCGGGTGGCGGTGAAGACGAAGCAGCGGCGCCGGGAAGAGATGAGATCGGCGAAGGCGAACCCGCCACTACGGCGCCACCGCCACTCCCACCTGGATTTATGCCGCCACTCCCACCCGGTGCACCACCACCGAATGCGCGTAAAGCGAGCGAGCTCACCGCCGCCGCCGCACCCGCGATGATGGACCCAGCGATGATGATGATGGGCGCGCCTGGCGTCGTGGACCCGCTCGATCCCATGGGTATCATGTCCATGGACACCTCGCTCGAAGGCTTGAAGAAGATGGCGGAAGATTTAAAGCGTCAGCAAGAACTCTTGGCTTCGGGCGCCGCGGCGGATGTGAATATGATGATGATTCCGGGATTGATGGACCTTCCGCCGATGATGATGGCGCCGGCGGCGCCCGTCGCGCCGCTCCCGCCCATGCCCGCGGCGCCGCCGCCGCCTCGCGTCAACGCATCAGGTCCACCGTCGTTTGAGGATGATGATGAAGATACGGTGTTGACGCTCGCGCAAGGCATCGATGAGGATGAAGACAAGAAGGACAACGAAGGTCCCGTAGCGATGTTGAGCAACGACGACGAGGAGGACAATGCTGAACGCGAAGAGGATGAAGATAATCCTCGTCGTCGCTCGCGCGTGAAGCCCGCGGCGCCGCCGCCTCCACCGACACTGTCAGGTGCGGCGGCGCCTCCACGTGGGCGCCCACCGCCGCCGCCCGCGCACATCCCAGAGGACATTCAAAAGCAGCACGAAGAAGCGCTCCAGGCGGCGGCGGCGGCGGCGGATCGTCAAGGCAGAGGCGCAGGCAGAGGCGAGGGTAGAGCCAGAGGCCGCGGTGGTCGCGGTCAAGATAGCCGCAGTGGTCGCGGTCGAGATGGCTCACCGCCGTCGATGCATCGCACCGATTCTCGCGATCGATTCGGCGATGACGACGCCGACGGCAGCCGCGGACGCAAACCGCCGCGTCAAGCAATTCGTCCCGGTGGCGGCGCTCGACCGCCTCGTTCGGACTCTCGCGAACGTCGACCGAGAGCGAACTCACGCGATCGTCGCGCGCCACCTTCGAGCCGCGGAGACTCGCGCGATCGAGGCGGGAACAGTCGCAAACGCAAATCCGACGACGACGACGGGCGCTCAGGCAGAGGCGACAACACCGCCGACGACGATAACCGTCGTCGCGGAGAAGGACGAGGAGACGAGAGAAATAATGGTAGAGCACACGGCCGCGGCGATGGCGGCCGGGACGATGCCGCCCAGCACCGCCCAGCAAAGAGACACGCAGGTGAAAACGCAGACGCCGGCGGAGACGTCCCCGTCCCCAGCGCCGCCGGAGACGCCGCCACCGTGCATCCACCGTCGCAAGCCCGCCCACGACGCGCACGCGGTGGACGGAACCGTGGCGGCGCACGCGATGGCGGCGGCGGTCGCCCTGGACGCGGCGGTGGTCGTCCTGGACGCGGCGGCGTCTTCAATCGAATTGGCAGATAAACAAAGCAGCGACACCAACAGACGGTAGTAGTTCCCGCGCGACGGCCGTTACGTTTTAATACACACGCCTACGCGATAGATTTTTCCTTGACACCTCATATCACCCCGAGCCCCTTTGCAATCGATGCGTTCGCGACGCGACGTCGGCGTCGTTTTCGACTTTTCGACGCCGAGCAGAAATTTCATGTCAAAAGACGTTTTGAAATTTCAAATGTCAAAAGACGTTTTGAAATTTCAAATGTCAAAAGACGTTTTGAAATTTCAAATGTCAAAACGCGTCACACGTCGACGCGCGCGCACCATGATGTACGTCATGCGCGAGGGAGACTGCCCGCCGGACGACCGTCCGTGGCTCATCTCCACGCGCGACATGCTCGACGTGGACGCCGACGACATCGACGCGAGATGCGAGCAGTACGAGAAGGGCTCGACGGGTGAGCCGAATCAGCCACCGTTCCCGGGCGTGGAGCACAGCACGCCGCGAGACGTCGTGGCGTGGATGGATGCGCGCGCAGATTGGTTTCAGGAGAATCTTATTCATATCGTGTGGGATGATGCGAAGCCTAGGGCGGAGAAGTTGAGCCCGGCTGCGGTGTTTCCACAGCTCATGCTTCGCAACACGTTTCGCGACGCGTCGGTGCAATTTCTATTGCCGCGCAAGGCGCTGAAGACGATTCTGAAATTTCGCAACAAGGAAGAAGAGGATTTTTTTATGAACTCACGGTATTTGCGACGACATGACGCGCCGAAGAGTGCGATGAAGGATTTGAAGAGCTACGTCAAGTGGTTGGAAAAGGCGAAGAGCGCGAGCGAGTACGCGACGGGGGCGTCGGATTGGGACCCGCCGTTGCCTCACCCTGAAAAGGATGCGTACGTGCTCGTCGCGTCGATTGAATTTTTTGATTATGATGAAGGTGAAGTGCACGTGTTTGATGCTTTCCAAACGCTCTTGTCCAGTCTCGGAGTCCACTGCGGGGGACGGCTCATGAGACCGGGCCAAATGATGCGCCACATCGGCCACTGCGAGTACATCGAACACTATCCAATGTTCGCCAGTCCGTCAACCCACTACAACTTCAGCGATGAGGACAATGAGTACGATCGCAAGAGAATTTCAGCGGCAAGATGGGGCGCGATTGCGTTCATTCCCGGTTTTGAGGACGTCGGGACACTTGAGCCAGAACCACCAGCGGACGAGGCGAGAGAGAAAGCGAACCCATCGAGGACACGCATGCACATCGCAGTGCATGAACACGAGAGTGATGACGAAGAGACTGATGACAAGATAGACGACAATAAAGCTGATGAAAAGTTGACTTGCTGGCTGCCAATCATGTGGGACATTGAGTCCGAAGAGGTCTACGCTCATGTATCCAGAGGCGAAGGGGAGCTCACCAGCATAAAGACCCGTGTTGACAACGGAACTGCCGATTCTGGAAATCTTCAAGTGGCTATGCTAGAACAGGAATTTGATTCGATCAGTAATATTAACCTCTCCAATCCTGACGCCAGATTGGAGAGGTTCAAACGTGCCTACCCAGAACGCGCAGAGAAGGTCAAGCTCACGTCGATGGAGCGCAAGTTCTGCCGCCTACTCGCCGTCACTCAGACTCTTTGTCGGCTGCGGATAACCAATACGCATAATTTGGGAAACGTTTTCAATCTTGCTGAAAGAATGTCCACATATTGGAAAAGTCTGCTCTGGGGAGACATTCGCAAGCTCGGTCTTGGTTTGCCAGACGGGTCAGAGCTTGAGTCATCGCAAGAAGCGCTTTACGTTTTCCTTCGGCGGTTGGAGACCAAAATCGAGAGCTACTTGAATTTCTTCCCACCTCACCGTACCAAATTTAAGATCGTCCCGGGACCGAAACGAAAGCGCACGCAAAAAACCGCGCAAAAAGGAAATGTTGTGGCATAATGTACGTGTAATACCAACGTTGGTACATGATTCTATCGCTGTGCATGACAACTTTTTCTACGTGCTAGATACTAAATGGACGTCGGTGCGCGGCGAGCGGGATTTTTGTGCGCGCTTCATCGACGACATCTAAGTCAATGGTACACACCCTGAGCGCCTCACGAGGATGACCTTCGTCGTCGTCATCATATGCGTCGGTAAATTCTGCGATAACTGTACCCCAGGGATCGACAACCATGCCATGACCGTAAGATACGCGACGCTCGTTATGTCGACCAACCTGAGCCGCCGCGACGACGTAGCACTGCGTTTCGATGGCGCGCGCGCGCAGCAATGTTTCCCAGTGCGCCTTTCCCGTCGACGTCGTAAACGCCGATGGTACGATGATAATATCAGCGTTATGCTCAAACCGTAAACGCTCGTAGACGTAAGGAAACCTCAAATCGTAGCAAATGCTTACGCCGACGTTACCCATCGGCGTCGCGTGCGACACGAGCGCGTCCCCGGCAACCGTATAGTCACTCTCTCGAATACTCGTCGTCCGACGCGTCCTATCATCATCGACGACGTCGATATCGATATCAAATAAATGTGTCTTTCTATATGGCTCGCCTACGCGGCCGCTGTCCGGTGATATCATCACGTGCGTGTTGAATCGTCTACCGGCGCTCGATGACTCTTCTGGAAACCCGCCGCACGAGATAAACAACGAAAACTCCTTCGCCAACGCCTCGAGCTCGCGAATGAGCGCACCGTCGAGGGGCTGTGCGACGCCGAGGCCGTCTTGTCCGGCGAGACCGATGAAACTAAAGCCTTCAGGGAGAAACAAGGCGGAGCAGCCGGCGGCGCGAGCGGCGACGCATCTCTCACGCACGGCGCGCATGTTGTCATCTTGCGCGTGCGTGGATGTCATTTGCGCGATGGCGATTGTGCTCTGCCGCTGGACGTGCGGCAGGCGTTCGTGCGTCATCGCGTATGGGCGTCGGACTCTGTGGTGTGGGGCGGAGAGGTAGTTGATATTTTTAATTTTACAAACCGCGCCGCATGCGCCTTCTTCTGTTCTTTTCTCGGGCGTGAACGCCTCACGCTTCGATTTTCACGCCCGTTGCGACGGCTTGACCGCGCTCGAGGTCATATCGCCCGTCGCTGGGACGCACGCTCTCTGGCGTGAAGACGCCGCCGCGATACGCGCTGCTCACTGGGCTAAATGGCACGCCAGGTCGAGCGCCAGGCTTGCAACGCGCGCGGAATCGTAACTCAATGGATACGCGACCTTTGATGGAATCTTTGCGAGCGGCAACCGGGTCAGGGGCGCCGTTACGCAAATCGCGCTTGTCCTCTGGTTGCCATTGACCGGCGCCGTGCCACATGTCAAAGGAATCAAAAATCATATACGGCGCGGTGATCCACACGTGCTCGTCGCTCGGCTGAAGCTCGGGTGAGCCACGTGTCATGTAGTTGGCATCCTGTGCCTCAAACTTGTCCTCCTTTTTCTTCGTGCTGAAGGCTTGCATGACCATCGGCGCCGCGCTCATGGGATTCGCCTTGATTTTCTCCATGGCATTCTTAAACTGACTCGCCGCCGTCTTGTTTGCGTCATCCTCGACGTTATCCTCCGGTCGGCGGATATCATACGTCCACTCTTGCGTACCACCGTTTTTGGGCAAAAGCACAACTAAAGGTTTGTCCCAGGCTTGACCAGTTGGGTCCCGCGGCGAACGCAACAACCACACGTTGTAATATCGATAACTGTAGTCGTCGCTATTCGACATCCCAGCCTCCATCCACCCCGGGCTCTTGTAATCAATCGCATCCGGGTCGCGATGTAATCGTCCCAAAGGATTATACTTGCTCATGATGAAATCCTCCTTGGTTCGACGCTGCATAAAATCAATCGCGCGGTCGTAATACTTTGGCTCGTTGACAAACGCCACGCCGTTCAACACCTGACCACCAAATTCCGGTGAGCACTCCTCGGGAAACGCCTCTTCAAGTAGCGCCTTACCAGCGGCAAACGCTTCGGGCCATAACGTGTGATGTCCGGCGTTTTTATTCCTCACGCCAATCTTTTCCCACCCGGCGTCCACGACGCTCAACAACTTTTGCAACTTGGCCGAGTTCGGGTCGATGATGCTCACGAACCGTTCAGCATTCGCCGCCTTAATCGCGCGCGCAGCCTCTTCGTTAATGAGCACGGTTTTATCGACGCTGCCATCCTTGTACGGGATCGTCGCCACGCGCGAGGTGGCGTCCGGCGTGATTGGTGTCCCGGCTTCAGCGGTTGACGCTCGCGGCGTTATCCATTCGTGGCGTTGGTGCGCCCGGCGATGACGCGGCGCAGATGGCGCACGCAGCGCGGCAGTGTGCGAATGTGATGCCATCGTCGTCATCGTGGCGCGTATGACGTCGCGTGTGCGGTCTCCGCGCCGCGGTGTGAGGGGTGGCGTTGAAAGATATTGTTGACGCTCGTCGCGCCTCGTCAGCCTGCTCGCGACTGACGCACCGTAACGACTTCGCGATCGAACGTCGTGTGCGAAATTTTAGAATTTCAATGGATACATGAAGAGTTTACATTTAGCTGTTGATGGGGCAAAGTCGGGTATGTGATGGTACATGAATCAATTATACGCGACGCGTTTGGTGAAAACGGTTCGATGCAGTTGGGCTAGTACTCGTCGTGATGGTCATCGTCGTAGTCATCAACGTCACCGTAATCGTCATTGTCGTCAAAATCGTCATCCATGAAGTCATCTCCAAAGTCGTCGTCGAAGTCATCTCCTGCGTCGTCGATATCTCCACTGGCGTCGTCGAAGTCATCTTCATCTGGAACGCCATCTGAGGCATCATCTGGAACACCATCTGAGACGTCATCTGGAACGCCATCTGAGGCATCATCTGGAACACCATCTGAGACGTCATCTGGAACGCCATCTGAGGCAGAGGCATCAACTGGAACACCATCTGAGACGTCATCTGGAACGCCATCTGAGGCAGAGGCATCAACTGGAACACCATCTGAGACGTCATCTGGAGCACCATCTGAGACGTCATCTGGAGCACCATCTGAGACGTTATCTGGAGGTTCATCGCTATCCGAATACTCGTCTTCGAGCCCATCCGAGAGCTCGGCCCAACGCGCTTCGAAAAACGCAGGGTCAACGTTACCAAAGTACCCGTCTGGAATGTCGCCATCTGAGTCGCTGCCGTCGCCATCTACGCGATTGCCATCAGAATCATAGTGCTCATCGAACACTTCAATCAGCGGCATATGCACGACTGGTATTTCGTCTTCACCATCGGATTGTTCGTCGTTTCTACGCCGTCGCTGTCTCCGAGCTTCAACTTCGCCGTCATCAGAAGAAGAAGCGTAAAAATCGCTTTCATCATCTCCCCAGTCGTCATCATCATCTTCTTCATCAAAAGTGGCGCCCGAGGCATGCGATGCATTTGCAGCTCTCGTCCCTGGTTGTGCGTCTGTTCGTGCTGGCGCGTCGGCTTCTTCAGCCTCGGCGGTCGCCGCGTGTTGGCGTTCCAGCCATTGCATGATTTGTTGCGGGGAGAGTTCAGGGTGCAACGCTTGCATCACGTGAATCATCGTCGGTCGCGGTTTTACCAATCGCATATTGTGTTCATCGGTGTGATTTTGCGCGAACCGATATTCTCGCTTGCGGTCGCTCTTTTCCACAGAGTCCATGCACTTGCCGCACAAGTCAAATCCCATGAACTCGCTCGCCGCGCACTCGACGCATTGGAAACGTTTACCCATGATGGGATACTCACCGCACAAATCACATCCGACACCATAGTGTAAGAAATTTGTAAAGTCAATCGTCACCGTTCTTTCATTTGTCGACACCGTGGCACCGTCTGTACCCGACGCGTCGTCTTCCCTGGCGTCAGTCTCTTCGACGTCGGGACTAGAGCCCACGGCTAAAGTCTCTTGTAGCGACTTTTCTAAATCCAATGCCACTATATTTGCCGCAAGCGCATCATCGCATCGTTTTCGAGATTGTTCCAACGCCTCGGCGCACACGAAGCGCTCTAAATCCTCCTTTAAAGCTAAAATTACCCCCGTCGGCTCGCGCGAAGAACCGCACGCGCACCACTCGTCTCCTTTGGCTCGCATCCGCAAAATTTCCGCGTGCGCCTTGTCGTACACCGTACCACACTGCTGACAAGACACGGGTAAACTCGCAATTTCACCGCACTTATATTTCGGATGCCGAGCCGGGGCGAATTCCACACCAGCGCAACCGCAACAGTGAAACGCCGCGACGCCAAACGCCTCACCCGCGCCCGACCCCATCCCCGTCGCGTCTCGCCTCGCCCCTTCTGTCCCGTATTCCACGAACGCGCGACCGATGGCGATATCATCCTTCGTTTCTCCATCTCCGTCATCGTCGCCTAGAAATCTCTTCAAATCGAACGCGCCCTGCGTCACGCGCGAGAGGCTCGCAGTCAACGCCGACGCCGACGCCTCTGGCTCAGCTCCATCGTCTGTCTCCTCGCGCACGTTCGCCCGCACAATCTCAAACCCGGGTGACTTGGTATGACGCTCGTTTTCTTCCTCGCACAACTCTCGCAGGCGCTCGCCGAACGCCTGGGCGTCGCAATACGCGATGTGATTCGCCAGCGCGTGGCTGAGCGCAGGAAGGGCAGAGTAACCGCTTCTACATATCATGCACGTGCTCCCACCCAGGGCGCCCATGGCGCAGTGGCAGCACCACAAACAACAGATGTGCCCGCATGGCAGCGCTGCGGGCTTGACGCAGAGCTCGCGGCAGACGGGACAGGTGAAGTCACCGGGCATATCGCGCGAGGCGCGCAGTGCGGCGTCGGCGTCTCGTGAGGCGCCGTTCGCGTGGGATTTGGCGTGTGCGTGAGACGACGTACATGAATATAAGAATTAGAATTGCAATGCAAAAGAATGATGATAGTGATGTGATCAGCGCGCTAACGCAGAGGCGGCGGCGATGGCGGCGGCTCGAGGGAGCCTCGCGCGAGGCGTCTGCGTCGAAGCCTTGACGGGCGCCTTTCTCCGCCCCACCGATGTCGGTTGTTCAGACATCAAGTTCGCCGCAGCGGCTTGGCGTTTCTTTGTTGGGGACGTTTTCGTCGATGCCGCGATCGCCGGTGGCCCGCCGTCGGTTTTCAACTGTAATTTAGGGACGTATGCGGTGGTCCGACCGCCGACTTCGATGAACTTTATCGCGTCGCCGTTCACTTTGGCGCCTTCAGTCTTTCCCCATCGCACGTGAAAGAGCCAGTCGTTGGGAAACAGATCATGATCGCTATTTGCTTCGCATGCGACGCGCACGACGTACTCGACTTGCTCGCGAATCGCCGCAAATTGCGTAACGCTGAGCTCGTTGGATCGACACTCTGGGTGCACGCGCGCGCGATACAAAATCTCATCCGCCATCCAGTTTCCTATGCCCGCGATGAGCTTCTGATCCATGAGCGCAGACTTAATCGCTATCGAGCGCTTGGCGAACAGTTTTACAAAGTCTTCAGCATTGGGCATGTCGTGGTACGGGTCCGGCCCGAGGCCGCCAATGACATCCTTCAACTCTGGCACGAGTTTAATCTTCCCAAACCGTCTCGGATCGACGTACGCGAGCTCAGCCCCGTTCGCAAACGTCACCACAAGCTTTGTAAATCTCGGTGGCCAGTCTCCCATGCCACTCGCTTTGGAATTGTAATATTGCAGGCCCTCGACGCCTCTCGCGACAAACGCGCCCGTCATGCCCAAGTGAAACATCGGGATGTTAGCCGACGACGTCGACGGCGCATCCTCGCCACTCTCCTCCTTCTTTATCCCACCTTTCTTGTCGTCATCGGCTAACGTCCACCAGAGCTGCTTCCCGTGCCGATGACTCTCGCGCAGAGTCTTGTGCAACAAGGCGCGCTCGAACGCGCCTTCGGGGACATTGACAAACACTTTGTCGTCGAGCGGCGTGGGGCGATGGACGCCGGTGATGACGTGTCCGACGGCATGGTCGTGAATTAATCGCCGCGCACGTTCGACTTCGGGAAGCTCGGGCATGGCGCGCGCTCGGCTAAAGAGGCGTGCGTTACAGTGACGTCACAAGACTAGCTTTTGGGGACGACGTGTAGCTTTTTATTAAATGACATTCGTTTCGATCCACTTTTCGATGGTTTGCGCGGCGACAAGCCAGCGGGTGTCGAGCATGACGTCATGGGCGGTGTTTGGCAGCACGACGGGGCGACCGGCTTCGGAGTCGTACCACGCGGCGGTTTCTTCGAGACCTTGTCGGTCGACGACGAAGTCGCTATCTCCGCCGACGACGAGCACGGGGACTTTGGCGTTCACCCCAGTGGGCTTTGGGACTGGTAGTTCAGAACTCAGCGCCTTCAAGTCCAACATTCGTAACCGGGATGAGTGTTTTATCTCGCGCGTGAAGCGCTCGACGTCCTCTTCGGCGATGTCTGTTGAAAAGAAGCATTCACGGCACAACTTTGGATTCGTCCCAAATGCCTTCGTGATGAACGCATAGGTAATCTTCAAGCTTGCGAATAAATCACGTTTGAGAAATCGTTTGACCATCTCGGAATTTCCCGTCGGAGGCACGCTCGCGAGCAAAATTGCGGCGCTCATGCGAGCGTCGTTGGCCAACGCTTTCTGCACAACCAAACCGCCAAACGAGTGCCCGACGACCACAGGCCTCGGCGACGACCCATCACCGCCACTCGGCGACGACCCATCACAGCCACAAATCTCATGCTTGCATAAAATTTCTTCTAAATCTTTCGCGTGCGACGCCAGAGTCCCCGCAACTTTACTCCGAGGCGTGGCTTCGCTCAAGCCGTGCGCGCGCAACGAGACGCTCGCCGTCGCGTAGCCGCGCTGCGCGAACCACGGCGCAAAATACTCCTCGTAGCACCACGCGGCGTGGTACGACCCGTGCACGAACACAATCGTCGGCTTCTTACGACTATCGCCCGAGCTCGACGCGTCGCCGCCGGTGGCGCTCCGCGTGCGCACCTCCAGCGACACCCCATCGCTCGCCTTGAACGCCGACGCCGACGCCACGCACGCGCGACGATGGACCCTCCGCCGCGCCGAATGCGCCGCACGCATGCTCCCGCGCGCACACGGCGCGCGCATCGCATCGCACGCGCTCGCGAAAGACATGGCGCGCGCGTCAACCAGTGCCGAAGAGGACGCAAACGCACACGCAACTGCCGCACAATCGGGCACGCAGACATGTCCGCCGCCGCCGTCGCCGCCGCGCGCCGCGCGCCGCACGCGCGCGATCCGTCCCTCGCCGCGCCGTCCGCCGCCCGCGCGCTGTTGTCGCTCTTGGACGAGCCGCGCGGGGCGCTCAAGGTGCACGCGCTCGAACGACTCCACGCCGTCGTGGACAACGAGTGGGCCGAGGTCGCTAGCGCGATCGCGACGATCGAAGCGCTGTACGAAGACGAAGAATTTAGTTCGCGCTGTGAAGCCGCGCTGTTGGCGAGCAAGGTGAGAGCGATGACGACGCGTGGCGCGCGCGTAATCCGTGTGTTGGATCAGATCCCCTCTTTCGGTTGACTTTGTGACGCGTAGTGTTTTATGTGCGTCGTTCGCGATGTCAGGGGTGTGTGAGGCGTGCGAGACGGTTGACACTGACGAGTTACATGTATGTGCGTGCGTGCGAACAGGTGTTTTACCATCTCGGGGAATTGAACGACGCGTTGCACTACGCGCTTCGCGCCGGGGATCTCTTCGACGTGAATGAAGAGAATGACTTTGTGCAAACTTTAATCGCAAAGTCTATCGATACATACGTGGAACAGAGACAGGCGTTAGATATGGCGTGCGCGTTGGGTGATGCGACGAAGGATGGGATCGAGCGGGCGTTGGTTGAAATCGTAGAACGGATGTTTGAGCGGTGCTTGGGCGAAGGTCAATACTTCCAAGCGATCGGTATCGCGTTGGAGAGTAAGAGATTGGATAAATTGGAAGAAGCTATCGCGAGATCAGACTCTATGGCGGAATCGTTGTCGTACTCTATGAAGGTTTGCTCGAGTTTGGTGTCGGTGAGAGAATTTCGACAACACGTCTTGCGGTTGTTGGCGAAGATGTACTCGACGTTGAGCGAGCCCAACTTTTTGAACATGTGCCAGTGCTTGATGCTCCTCCAAGACGCAAACGGTATCGCCGATGTGTTGAGCAAGTTGATTGCCGGCGAGGAGAGTGAGCAGTTGTTGGCGTACCAGATTGCGTTCTCGTTGTTTGAGAACGACATTCAGCCGTTCTTGAACATGGTGAACGACATCTTAGCAAGTTCGGGTGGGTCGAGCGAACCTTTAGACAAATTACGTAGTATTTTGAGCGGCGAACTGCCCTTTTCGCTGTACTTGGAGTTTTTATACTCGCACAATCACGCTGACTTGTTGTTGCTGAAGCAAGTCAAGACAGCGGTTGAGTCGAGAAACTCCGTGTGCCACTCTGCAACGGTTTTGGCCAACGCATTGACTCACGCCGGAACGACGTGCGATCAGTTTCTGCGAGATAATTTGGATTGGTTAAGTCGAGCGACAAACTGGGCGAGATTTAGCGCCACGGCGGGCGTTGGCGTGATTCACCGTGGTCGTACCAAGGATTCCCGTCAGTTACTTTCTCAACTTCTCCCGGCGCCATCACCTTACACTCTCGGTGGCGCGTTGTATGCCATGGGCTTGATTCACACCGCGCAGCCCGGAGAAGCTCTCCCGTTCTTGCTCGAACGCGCGCGTGGTAACAACAACGAGGTGATTCAGCACGGCGCTTGCCTCGGCATGGGTCTCGCCGCCATTGGCACCGGCAACGCCCAAGCCGACGGTGAATTATTCCGCATTCTGCGTACCGATAGTGCCGTCGCTGGTGAAGCAGCTGGTATTGGTTTAGGTCTTCTTTATGCTGGTATGGGCACGGCAAGAGTGCAAGAAATGCACCAGTACTGTGGCAAGACGAGCCACGGGAAGATCGTGCGCGGTTGCTCACTCGGTATGGCGCTCACTGTGTATGGACGTGAAGAAGCCGGTGATCCTTTGATCGAGTCTATGATTCACGACGGTGACAAAATCATGCGTTATGGCGGTTGTCTCGCCACGGCATCTGCGTACGCTGGTACGGGGAACAATAACGCCCTGCGCAAGCTCTTGCACATGGCTGTCTCTGACGTATCAGACGACGTGCGCCGAGCTGCGGTCATGTCTTTAGGTTTCGTTTTGTGCTCTACTCCTGAACAGTGCCCGCGCGTTGTTGCACTCCTCGCGGAGTCATACAACCCGCACGTCCGGTACGGTTCTGCCATGGCTGTCGGTATCGCTTGTGCGGGTACCGGTCTCGCCGACGCCATCGCTCTCCTTGAGCCGATGATGAACGACCCTGTTGACTTTGTGCAACAAGGAGCCTTGATTGCCATGGCCATGGTGCGTGTGCAGCAAAACGAAAAACAACTCGCTGCTTTCCGCAAGAAAGTCATGGGTCACATCCAAGAGCCGCATGAAGCAACGATGACAAAGATGGGCGCCATCATGGCGCAAGGCATCCTCGACGCTGGCGGGCGCAACGTCACCATTGGTTTGCGATCGCGAACTGGTCGCCCGCGAATGACCTCTGTACTGGGTATGTTGGTGTTCACGCAGTACTGGTACTGGTATCCGCTGTCGTACTTCATCTCTCTCACGTTTGTGCCCACTGCGTTCATCGCCGTCGATAGCACGCTCGCAATGCCACATTGCTCAGTGACGTCTCATGTCAAACCGTCAACGTTCGCGTATTTGACTCCCGTAACTGAAGATGACAAGAAGGACACCAGCAAGGTTACCAAGGTAGTTTTGAGTACCACTGCCAAGGCAAAAGCAAAGGCGGATAAGAAGAAGGCTGAGGAGAACGCGGATGGCATGCAAATCGATGACGCTACCAAGGCGGCTGGCAAAGCCGAGGAAACCAAGCCCGACGTCGACGCCATGGATGTTGAAAAGAAGCAAGGCGAAGACGAGGCGAAGAAGGAAGAAAAACCTGAACCATCGAGCGAAGAGTTGACCAACCCGTCTCGCATCACCGTGGCGCAAGACAAAGCCGTCCGCTTTGACCCCGAGAGCCGTTTCGTCCCCATCGCCGCCACGAGTTCGACCAAGTATCCCTGCCGTGGTTTCATCGTCCTTCGAGACACCACTCCGGGTGAAGAAATCGCGTACGTGGACTTGAAATTCAAGCCTCAATCACCTCCTCAGCCGGTTGAAGCCGCTGACGACAATGAACCCGCGCCCCCGGAAGACTTTGAATTCGACCCCGACGACGACGAGCGAGGGTACTAGACACGCACGTGCACGCGTGCAACATTATCGCTTTTATCTTTGTCCTCTGGAAATCGTCATCTTAGAGCGACAGCACCGTTTGTAAACAAAAACACAAAAACCATATACATCTCTACCAAGGCACAACGAACGTCTGTCGGAGCGGAACTCTGCATTCTTCGGCGCGCGCCGACGATGGTGCTCCCGACGACGACGAAAGACGCACCGCCCGTGCCGATGCAGCGAAACTACGCCGAACGCTACGCCATGTACGTCTCCGCGGCGACGCGTAACGCGACGTACGGACACTACCTTCGCCGAGCGTTTCGCTGGAAACAGATGGATGTGGAGTATTCGTTGTGGCAGTTTGCGTCGATGTGCGTCAACCCGAAGACGGTGTACCGACACACGACGTATAGAAAGCAGACAAAGAATCAGTGGGCGCGAGATGACCCGACGTTTGTGGTGTTGAGTGCGATTTTTGTAGCGGTGGCGGCCCTGATGTACTGCGCCGCGTACGACGCCAACGGTCGAGGACACGCGGCGCGCGTCGTGACGCGGTGCGTACTAGGGGATTATTTAGGTTTTGGATGTGCCTACGCCACGATCGGGTGGTATTTAGCTAACAAGTACTTGCGCGCCAAGACGATCGGTGGACACGCGCACGCGGTGGAGCAAAAGGTGGAATGGTTGTACGCGTTTGACGTGCACTGCAACGCCTTTGCGCCCACGTACGTGCTCCTGTACCTCGTTCAAGGCCTCGCCTCACCCTTACTCGCCCGTCAGGGCTACGTCGCCGCGATCGCATCGTGCTTGTTATACGCCGTGGCCCTAGTCTACCACAATTATTGCGTATTTGTTGGCTACAACGCGTTGCCGTTTCTCGAGCGCACGGAATTTTTCCTGTACCCAGCCGCGGTGTGCGCCGTCGCCGCGCCGCTCGCCGCCCTCGTCGCGTTCAATCCCACGAGATTCGTTTTATGGGTGTATTTCGGCGACCGGGCGTTGGCCTAGCGATGCCACAGTCGTCGATATAGCTTCACAATCGACGCCAATGTAACACAACCAACGCAGCTCCAGTTTCAAGTTGAAATTTTCGCGCCAAATTCATCATCGCCCCGCGCGCCACCGTCATTCCTCCGCGCGCGATGCCGCCGCGAAAGAAAAAAGCCACATCGAGCGCGGCAAAATCATTGCGCACGCCCAATTCCACGGCGAAGGATGAGGATGTTACGATGGACGACGCGCAGGAGGCGCGATCGAGCGACGTCGCGGATGCGCTCTTCATCTTGGCGCGAGAATTAGAAGACTCTGGTGACGTGTTAGGGGCGTTAAAAGCCTACGAAACGATTATTGAGAATTCAAAGACGCGTGCAAAGTGCTTACCGATCGATGAGGCGCGCGCGCGGGTGAAGGCGGCGGGGTTGTTGCTGCGATGGACAGATAACGCGACGCGGGCGAAGACACACTTGGAAGCTACGCAAGTGTTGTTGAAGCCTTTAAAGCGTTGCGAGGAGTTGAAGTGCCTGGGGTTGAGTTTACTTGGACGAACGTATAAGATCATGGGTTCGGACTATCGCAAGCAAAGATATAACGCGACACAGCGAGGGTTGGTGGTGGCTATTGGGATGCGGGAACGCTCGCCAGACGACGCGATTTGGACCATGTGGACGTTTCACTACTATTTAGAGCACGCTGACGCGTCTTTAGCAGAGGAGGATTACAGTGCGTGTGAAAGCTTTTTGGATGCCGGCATGAAGGTTGTGCGTTCGATTCATGGTGAGCATGGATCGCGCATGGAGGTGCTGTTTACGGTGGCGCAACTTCAGCGAGCGTTGATACAACGAGCGAGTGGCGTGGAGCCTGCGCGAGTTTTAGCCGCCGCAAAGAACGCTGATGATGCCATGAGTAGAATGCTGGCCGAGAATGAAGCAGCCGAGGACACTGCTCGATTACGTTTTCACTACGCCGTCATCCGTACGTTGGCCAAGTTGTTAGAAGGTGACGCTTTAAGCGCGACGAATGACAGGCAAAAGCTTCGCGGGTTGATGCGCGAAGTAGAACAGTCAAGCGAAGCCGCGTACACTTGGCTTCCTGACCCCGCAGCTTTCGCGTTATGCAAGATTCTTATGGCTGAAGTGTGCCGTCCGGCTGGAAAACTTGGTGATGCGTTGAGTGATCTCACTGAAGCTAAGGAGATTATTGATGGCGAGTTGTTAACACTCGGCGTGCTCCCGCAAGGCGGCAACGCTCCTAAGACCGAAATGGGTGAATCCGAAGAAGACGAACGATTATGGGTGACGTGCGAAGATGAGATGCAGCTTCGTGTGGCGAATGACTGCCAACCATACTTGATTTTACGAGTGATGTGCTTGGAATCCATCGTCGCGGTGGCATTGACGTCGTGCAAGTACACCGTCGCCTTGGATGTGTGCTGCCAGTTGACGGATATGATTGAGACGTACCCACAAACGCTCTCCCTCGTTGCGTCACACGTTGATATGACTGTTGGCCATACATTACATTCACTTGGTAAATTCCAACAAGCTTCGGTGCGCTTCATGAGTGCAAGCGCCAAAGCCGCGACGCCGAGCTGGAGAGACGTAGGCACGTGCTGCGCGGCGCTCTCCATCTTATGCATCGACGAGGAAAGTAGTCAGAGTCGCGCGTTAGACATAGTCAATCCCGTTATTCGCATGCATGAAGCCACCCTGACGCAAGTTGGGAAGAAAGACAAGGTCGTGAAGGACCCGAATACGTCTTCACCGAGCGTCGCCGATCAAGCCTTGGCGCTCTTCGTCGCCGGCTACGCGTTGCTCCAACAATCAAATATCGACGAAGCCAAGGCTCGGTTAGGTCGCGCTCTCAAAATGGCGCACGGTTACAGTGGCAATAATCAACTCGTGTCGATGTCGCTACGATTGATTGCGGGCATCGTCATTGAAACCACAAAGACAGACATCTCTCAGTCTCTCGACATGGTGCAAAGTTCATTCACGTTGAGCAAGGCGCAGGAAGATTTACCCAGTCAGTTGGCGTCATTAGTGGACTTGATCAAGATTCATGAAATTCAGGAGCAACAAGGGTTGGCCGAAGAGGGCCAAACCGCGGTGTTGGTGGATTACGAAGTCCGTAAGCGAAAACAGTATGAGGACAAATTTACGGCGTTGAGCGCAGACGAGGAAGCCATCGAACGCCTCGAGCGCTTAATCGACAACCCCAATAAACTTTAGGATAATGGTACTACTACACCTCTAAACGCTACTTCTACTAGTACAAAATGTAAACGATGAGATAAACATATAAACATGTTTTACACGAAGATGCGACGCAAGCTCTTCTTGTCAACCTTCTTCCGACACGTTGGACACTTGCCGCTGTGCTTGTACGCTGCTGCGATACACCGTGCGCAAAACACGTGCCCGCAACGCGTCGACGTCGCATTCACATACGCATCCAAACATATCGCGCACTTACCAACAGCCCCAGACGCCCCAGCGCCGTCATCTGACGCCGTCCCGGCTCCGAGCCCCGTGAGCCCGCCCGCGGCGCTCGCCCGCTCCACCCTTTCCTTCCGCGTGCGCTCACGCTGCGTCATCCGCGATACAATCGCGGGAGCGCGCGCAGATTCAGACACCACCACAATCTCATCGTCGTCATTCACCGCCACCCGCGGTCGCGTCGCCGCTCGCGTCGTCGCCGTCGTCGTTTCTTTAGTTATCTCAACGTCCCCCGATGACGCGCTGCGCGCGCTCGACGCCCCAGCTCCCCCGTCGCGGTCGTCGTCCTCGAGCGCGAGCGCGCGCGAGCGGCGCCGCGAACGCGGTTTCGCCGCGTCGGGCGCCGGCGACGTGAGATCCACGACGTCCATCGGCGTCAGCGCGGCGCGATGTGACGGCGAGCTGCGGTGTTTCCTTCGTCATTGTCGCGCGCCGAGCTCATCGTCGACGCGTCGCGCGATGCTGTCGTTCGCGCGCGCGAGAGGTGGCGTTTACCCGCGCGAATGTTCTCACGCGTCGTCGTCGCGCGCGCGCGCGCGCGTGCGCGCACTGGATGGGTGCGCACGGCGGCGGCGACCCCAACGCGGACTCTCGTTAGGGACGAGAGCGTTTTTGTTTCCCTCTGGCGCGCCCGGTGGGGCCGATGGCGATCCGACGCAGTTCACCCTGCTCGCTGGGCTCGCGATGTCGACGTTGCGCGATGTTGCGGCGTTTGCGGCAACGGCGCTCGGGGGCGTGGCTGCGGTGGACGCGGAGCGGGAAAAGCGCGAGCGCGCGGACGAAGCGACGCGAAGAGATTTTGGGTTTGATGAACCCGTGCGAACGGCGGCTGGTGGTGCGGGGAACGATGGGAATGGTAAGTCGAATGGTGGCGGCGGCAGTGGTGGGAGTGGAGATGGCTATGGAGGATGGGATGACGACGAGAACAGGTCGGGCGACGGAGGCGGGGAGAAAAATTTCATTTGGGTTCGAAACGGTAAGAGTGGGTTGTACTGGGTCGGTGGGTTCTTGCTCTGCGCTTGGTATTGCTATTTCATTTCGAACGATCCCTATATGGGTACGTTGTGGTTGGCGTGCGCGATAGGTACGGGGTGGGGGATTTTTCTTGTCGCCGGCGCCGTATTCGCCGTCATGTTTGTCGCAAACTTTGGTTTGCAGCAGTATTTGGCGAATACCTTGGTGAGTGACATGAGCGGTAGCGATGATGCGATTGAAAAGTTGCTCAATAACAGTCGTGAAGCCCGGATGATCGCCAGTGGGCGATACAAGCAGTCGATTCCAGACATGATTGAAGACAAGGTCAACGTCAACTCACACTTGAACCCGAACCTTCCAGACGACGTGACCATTGTCGGTAGCGATACGCAAATTGCACAAATCAAGTTGAAGCCCGGTGAAGAAGTCGCCGCGAGTCCAGGGGCGATGTGCTACATGAGCTCGAATGTGATTTCTATCACGTCACTCGGGCCTGGCGGTTTAGGCGGCGCCATAGCTCGGACGTTGGCGGGTGAGCCTTTCTTCATCAACACCTTTAGAAACTTAGGACAAACCGATGGATACGTAGCCGTTGGTGGATTAGAACCAGGCGACAAGATTGCCGTGATCGAGCTTAAGGACAAGACGAAGAATGATATTCTTTGCGCTCGTGACTCATACATGTGCTCCAAGGGAAGCATAAGAATCACCGCCGCCGCCGCTGTCCGCACGGATGATGAGAATGGCGCGCAGACATTCATGGACGTGGTTAAATATCGCGTCGGCTTTGCGTTACGTTTGGTTTTGTCGAAGGGGAATAGCATTTTCAACGGTGAATGGCTCGTCGGAGACGGTATGGTGTGCGTCACTGGTAAGGGCACCGTGATGCGTCACACCCTCAAAGCCAATGAAGAGATGGTTGTCGATTCCCGTGCGGTCATGGCACTCGAGCGATCGGTTGGGTACTCACTCGAGGTCGCCACGTCACCGCTCGCAGCCGTGTTTGGCGGCGCTGGTTTATTCTTTGTTCGCCTTAAAGGTCCAGGGACATTTTACTTGCAATCTTTACCGGCGCAGAAACAGCTCGATTCCGGTGTGCGCATCGGAGGCCGTAAGCTCAAGGTAAAGGCGCAAACATAGAAGTAGCTCACTGATCAACAATTTTTTTGTTCCGTCGATAAATGTGCTGCTTCCACGGGTGGTTTCGCATCGCCGTCGCGTCATTCGCATAATCATACCGGTACACATTTCAATATCTATCATATAGCTACGAGATTCAATTCTTTGCATCGAATCCCAAGAGTTTTACTTTTTCTTCCCCTTTCCCTTCGTCGTCTTCGTCGTCGACTTCACCGCAGACCTATCGTCGTCCTCGCAGACGATGAACTCATCCGCCACGTCCCCGTCGTCATCCATCTTCGCGCGCTCCGCCACCCAATTAAACCCCTGCACCCCACCGTGCGCGATCCCGCTCAGCTCCGACACCGCGCTTTCGATCACAGGCGTCCGTGCCCGTCGTCTCCCGCGCATTCTCGACTTTTTATACCCATCTTCATCGTGGAGCTCATCGTCCGACGCGCTCTCGTCATCCCCGAGCACCGCGCGCTTGAGCGACCGCAAGCCCTTCTTTAAGAAATTCATCGCGCGCACCCGCAGCAATCGCGCGCGTTCGTGCGTCCGTGCGTGCGCGCGGTGGCGTCCCGCGCGTCGAGACGTCGGCGCGCGCCGTGTTCTGTCGTGTCGTTGGTGCCGCGGCTGAATTCGTGATGATTCGTTGCACGAGTCATGTCGTCAGAGCACGTCGCGCACGAGCGACGATGACGACGGTAAAGCGCACGAATCGATGTGCGACGACGGCGTTCAGGTGCGTGTGTGTGAGCGGTGATTGCGAGCGCGGGTGATGCGGGGTGCGGGGCGCGTCGAATGAACGGTGGTCCGCGGAACGATCTGAATTGAGATTGGATTTCGTGGAGGTTGACGACGATGGGGCGCAGGTTATCGCGGAATTATAAGTGTGGTGATTGTGGATGATGTGCTTCGTTGCTTGCGCGTGTATGGGACGTAGAGTTCGTTCGTCGTCGCGCGTGTGTGTCCGTTTACTGACGTGTGTGATGATCTTTGTCGTACGTGCGAGCGCAGCCCGGATGCGCCGTTCATCGCGACCGGTACGATGGCGGGGGCGATAGATTTGTCGTTCAGTACCACGGCATGTTTGGAGATATTCGAGACGAATTATGCGTCGGAAGATTTGGAGATGCCAGTGGTTGGACGCGCGGTGCCCGCGACGGAGCGATTTCACCGTTTAGTCTGGGGGACGTGCGGGAGCGAGACTAGCGAGGAGATGCGTCTAGGTGTTATCGCGGGCGGATTAGTAGATGGAACCGTAAATGTGTACAATCCAGCGAAGATTGTAGATGGCGCACAGAGTGGTGCGATTATTACAAAGCTCGCAAAGCATCAAGGCGCGGTGCGCGGGTTGGACTTTAACTCGTTTTCTCCAAACTTGCTCGCTTCAGGTGCAGAAGACGGGGAGCTTTGCATTTGGGATTTAGCAAACCCGACTAAGCCATCGTTGTATCCGGCGTTGAAGTCTGGAAGCGGAGGCCCGACGGCTGGTGAGGTGTCGTCTCTGGCTTGGAATCACAAGGTGCAGCACATCTTGGCGAGCTCCTCCTTGAGCGGCACCACTGTGGTGTGGGATTTGAAGCGACAGCGGCCGGTCATTTCGTTCACTGATCCGAATTCTCGACGAAGATGCTCGGCTTTGCAGTGGAATCCGGAAGTCGCCACCCAGCTCATCGTCGCGAGCGACGATGACCGTTCGTGTTCGTTGCAAGTGTGGGATTTGCGTAACTCAATCTCACCCGCGCGCGAATTCGTGGCGCATTCCAAGGGTGTTTTAGCCATGGCGTGGAACTTACAAGATCCTTCGCTGCTCCTCACGTGTGGCAAGGATAATAGAACTTTGTGTTGGGACACAGAAGCCGGAGAGGTGATCTCTGAACTCCCAGCGAGCAGTAATTGGAATTTTGACGTTCAGTGGAGCAAGACGACGCCGGGAATTTTGTCAACGTCGTCGTTCGATGGTAAAATTACGCTGCACAACTTACAGCAAGCTGGTGCGCCACAAGCTGCGGGTGGTCAAGCGCACGGTGTGGCGTCTGACTTTTCAGGTTTGTCCCACGCCCAGAGCGCCGGACCAAAGGTTGCAATGAAGCGCGCTCCGGAGTGGATGAAGCGTCCATGCGGTGCGACGTTCGGTTTCGGTGGTAAACTTATCGCCCATGGTGCTTCACTTTCGGGTGCATTATCGTCGCCGACGGCGATTTCCGTCATATCCGTCAAGAGTGACTCATCAGAGCCTGGGGTCGCGGACGAAGTGCGAGGCGAGTTTGAAAAGGTCATCAAGAGCGGTGAGACGGATGAGCTCATCAACTTTTGCAACACTAAGCGTGCTGATGCACCCGCAGAGGACAAGGAAGCTTGGACCTTTATGAGCATTCTGTTTACGGAGGATGCTCGCCGAGAAATGTTGCGACACCTTGAGTTTGGCGACGCGTTGGAGGCTCGCGAAAAGTCCATGGCCGCTTTGTCCTTAAATGACGCATCTGCTGGTGCTGATGAAGATGAACATGATACAGCATCGAGTGCACCGACGTCGCCGGCTTTAATGACTCCTGTGGAGGACAATGATGCGTTCTTTGATAACCTCGGCGATGAGGCGCCGAAGCCTCCGCCGCCCAAGGTACTGCCAAAGCCAAAGGCATCACCAGTGAAACCAAAGTCTCCTGCCTCCGCGCAAGCGCCACCCCCCGAAGCAGCTGATTTTGAGATTCAGCGCGCTTTAATCGTTGGTGATTACAGAGCTGCCGTGGCGGCGTGTGAAAAGGCTGGTCGCTATGCGGACGCGCTCATTCTCGCCGCCGCGGGCGGACCTGACTTGTGGGCAGAGGCTCAGGCAGCGCACATCGCGCGCGTTCCGCGTCCGTACATGCAGGTCGCCGCAGCTGTTGTTGGGAAGAACCTGTCCAACCTCGTCAAGGCCCGACCTGTTTCAGCGTGGCGTGAAACATTGGCAATGTTGTGCACCTATGCTCCTGGCGAAGAATGGGGCCCTTTGGCTGAAGTTTTGGCTGAAGGTCTGGCCTCCAGCGGTGATCATCGAGCGGCGATGTTATGTCATATTTGCGCTGGCAATGTCGACGCCGCTATCAAGTATTGGTTGTCGTCTTTACCTTCGCGAAACTTTGCGCCGAAGGACTTGTACGACGTCGTGGAGAAGGCAGTCATGTTGACACGCGCAGCTGGACAAACAGAATCCACTCAGGGATTCACGTCGTTGATAACAAACTATGCGGAAATGTTATCCTCTCAGGGTGACTTAGACCATGCTTTGGATTACTTGGGTATGGTCCCAGGCGTGCCTGGGGAGGAGGTGAATGTGTTGCGTAACCGCATCATCAGAAGTGGAATTTCAAACCCAGCAACCACAAGCGCCCCAGCGACGCCTCCGGCTCGTATGTCGCAGCCTGCGCCGTACCAGCAGCAACAGCAACAGTCGTATCAGCAACCTCCGCAACAGCAGCAGCAGTCTCCGTACGCGCAGTCGCCCCAAGCGAATGCATACAGTGCTCAGACAACGTCCTATGGAGCCCCTCCGGTACCACAACGCGCACCGCAGTCTACCCCCATGATGCCTGCGGCGTATGCACCCCAGCAAGATATGCATTCTAACTATGGTGGAATGCCGCAACAATCTGCGTACGGAGCTCCTCCACCTCCAGCCCAAGCTCAGCAGCAGCAGCAACCCCTGCCGCCGCCGCCGCGTCAAACGGCTTATGATAGCGCTCCAGTTCAAAGTGCCTATTCAGCGCAGGCTTCGTATCCGAGCGCACAAGCGCCGATGCAAGCGTCTGGTCCTGGAATGACTCCTGCATACTCTGTAGCTGCCGCGGTGGCTGCGGGAACGATGGGCGCGTCACAGCCGGCATACGGGGCGGGACCTTCGCAACCGCCCCAAGGCGCTCCGATGATGCCAGGTATGATGGTACCGACGCCGATGCAATCGCAGCAGCAGCAGTACCAGCAAGGCGGTATGGGCGGTGCACCACCGCAACAACAGCAGCAACGTGCACCGCCACCACCACCGACGGCGACGCCACAAGCGGCGATGTTCAATCCAACGCCGACGGCGCCTCCGCCTTCCATTCCCCAGCGCCCGGCGGAACCCCCAGCGTATGGCTCGAGTGCTCCACCGCCGCCCCCTTCGCAGTCATATTCAAGCGCCCCGCCGCCGCCGCAACAACAGCCGACGTATGGACACGCTCCACCGCCGCAATCAGCGTTTAGCCCGCAGGTACCGATGGGCATGACCCCTACGCCGCAGCCTTTGGCGCCGACGCAACCGCAGCAGCAGGCACCGCCGCCCCGACCGGCGGCGCCGGCCAAGCCCCAACCTCCCGCGAATTGTACGATGGAGAATGTGGACACGAGTAAAGTTTCAGGCGATCTCGCCGCGATCACGACGTCTCTCAGAGCGATGTATGACGTCTGCGCGCAGGCCGCGGGGGTTAATCCGGCTAAACGTAAGGAAATGGAGGACAGCTCGAAACGACTCGCGGTGCTATTGTTTAAGGCAAACATCGGTGAAGTCTCTTCTTCAGTGACTGAGAAATTGAAGAGCTTGGCCCAAGCACTCGACATGGCGGACTACCAGAGCGCGCAAAACATTCAAATGGCCCTCACGACCGGGGATTGGGACGAATGTTCGTTCTGGCTCACCGCGTTGAAGCGCCTGCTTAAATTCCGTTCGACGTTGCCATAGAATTTGGTTTGAAATAATAAACAAAACTACAATAGTCACGACATCTGCACAGAAACTACGTTAGAAACTTCGAAAAATAAAACTGGTATGTTATTGTTGAAGGAATCGACGCACGCGTTCCCGTTTGTCGACGATATGTCTCGCGCGACCACATCGTTGCGACTCGCGGTGAGGCACTACCATCAACGGCGCGTGACTCTTTCGTCTTCACGAGAAAAACGCAGGCGTCGGACGCAAAGAAACGCGGTACAAACGACAGAAAATGTAAATTATAACACATCTATTACCATGCGACGCCGTCGATTGACCTTCGCCCCGTCGACCTTCGCGAGAACAGCGACGATGGGGTACTCCACGCTGAGTCATGAATCGTCGCGACAGAAATGCTAAAACATATATCAATCAATATCGATCAATTCCACATTTAAACCAGACTCATCGCTTCGACTGAAAACATCGAAAGCACGTGAACCTTGACCAGGCCTAAAAGACCCGATCGAAACCACTCGGGTTACTTTCAAGGCTCTCATCGAAACTAACGTTCACGAACCTCGAAAGGTAATCACACTCGCTTTCGCCGACCCACGACGCGCGCACCGTTCGAAAGCGTCCGCGAAAGCGCTCGCATCGAGCATCATCGATCGAGTCGAACCCACGGCCGACGCGGCGTTGCCGTCGTCATCGAAAGCACCATCGAAAGCGCACGCGCGGGATTCGAAAGCGCAGCGACATCGATCGGCGGATGCGTCGCGCGCTTTCGTCGCGACGGCGTCGGCGAACGTGGAGGATTGCGTCGCGCGCGCGTCGTCGGCAGAATCACGCGCGGGCGCGGGCGCGGGCGCGTCGCACCGGGTACGATGCAGGATGACGAGATAGATGAAGAGGCATTGTTGTATGGTGACTGTGGTGCGTATGCGTCGTCTCGTTCGCGTCGCGCGCGTCGATGAGCGCGCGCTGAGGGGTGTTTGTGATGTGATTGTGGGGAGATCTGCGCGGGTGTTTTCGTGAACTGGCGACGTTGGACGACTGACGCGTGTTTGTCTTTGCGCGTGTGTGAATATAGATGATTCGATGGATTTTAGTGCCAAAGTTCCGGTGAGTACGAAGCCGATTCCGGCGGCGATTCCTCCCGCGTCGGCAAAGGCTCCGAAGACGTCGACCGCCGCGGTTGCGCGTCCAGCGTCGCCTACAGTGCCGCCTGGGGACGAGGACACGCGTCCGACGGCTGTCTACGTCGCATCACTTACGTGGTGGACCACAGATGCGGAATTGGAGCAGATTTTAGCGGAATTTGGACGCGTCAAGTCGCTGACGTTTTTCACCGACAAGGCGTCTGGTAAGAGCAAGGGGTGCTGCGCAGTAGAATTTGCCACCGCTGATGCCGCGGCGGCGTGCAAAGAAAGGCTTCACGGGCGGGAAATTAATGGAAAGATGTGCGTGGTGACGTACGCAGAGATTCCAAAGGCGTCGTCGGCTCCTACGTTGGCTCCTAACGCGCCTTTACCGCCGCCGCCAGACACCGCTTGGAAAGGTCCCATACCGCCAGACAAACCCGGGTACGGCGGGGTCCCACTGCGTCACACTCAGCAGCAGCAGCAACAGATGCTACTCATGCAGCAGCAGCAAATGTTGATTCAGCAGCGGATGATGATGATGCAACAGGGAGCTGGCGTCGCTCAAGCCGGCGGTCCGCCGCCCGGTATTCCCCCGCCGCAAGCCCCGCCGGGCGGACCTCCGGGTGGAGGCAAACGTCCGCGGAAGGGATAGAATAGGTAGTGATACACGACCGCAGGAACGTTCGTGATGTAATATTTAGGACTTTAGAGATGCCAAAACAACAAGAATAAAACACTCGCGTTGACTCGAGATAATCTTCACAATTCACACCATGGGCCTCGACGGATACGTCGGCAACGGACGCGACGTCGCGCGCATCGCACGTCTCGCCGCCGAGCGTGACGTTGCAAAAGCTGCGTCTATCGCGCACGCCGATGCCTCGGCTGGGGCCTCCACGTCCCGGCTGGTCGGCTTTGCTTCTGGGTCCACCATTGAAGCCGCCGACGAAGCATTCAAAGCAAGCACGGTTGGGCTGATGACGCGTCAGGACTTCGTCGCACGCCAGGAGGAGATAGAAGCCGAGCTCGAGGCTAAGCGTGCCGCCGAGCTCGAGACGCTACGTGCGGCAGAAGCGCGCGTCAAGGACAAGAGAAAGAAGAAACGCGCAAAGATTTCGAGCAAGTTGAGCTTCGACGAGGATGATGTCGACGATGGTCTCGACATAGATGGGGCGTGTGATGAGGACGAGACGCAACAGATGGATATGCCTCGAAAGCGCGGGAAGTTTGGCGCGCTCGGCAAGAACCCAGATGTAGAGACGTCTTTTCTTCCGGACAAGGCGAGAGAGGAGGCGGAGGCTGAAGAACGCAAGGCGCTCGCGGCAGAATTCCTCGAACGTGCGGAGGCAATGAAGGCGGAGACGGTGGATGTTGCGTACTCGTTTTATGACGGTGGTCGACGGGCCGGAGGGACGATGCGCGTGAAGCAAGGGGACACTATTGAGCACTTTCTTGTTAAAGTGCGCGCGGCGCTACTCACTGAGGGAGGAACAATCAATCGTGATTTAAAAGCCGTCGATGCTCCGGGCATGATGTACATTAAAGAGGATTTGATCATTCCACATGACTTGACGTTTCACGAGCTCGTCGTCACCAAAGCGCGTGGGAAATCAGGACCATTGTTCCGCTTTGACGCTCAGGATGACGTGCGCATTCAAGGCAACGCCAAGATTGAACGTCAAGACTCCCATCCAGGCAAGGTTATTTTACGCTCGTGGTACGAAAAGAATAAAAATATGTTCCCTGCGAATCGATGGGAGATATATGAGCCCGGCAAGGACTACGCCCGCGACGGGTATCGGATCAAATAGCGTAGCGTTTTCATTAGTCACGGTAGTCGCTGTAAAAGATAATTTATCTTGTGGTTGTGCCCCAGAATTCGCCTCGCTGGACTTGCGATTCAAAAGACATCATGGCAATCAAAGGCAACGTTCTCGTAATCGCTGGTAGTGACTCTGGTGGGGGTGCTGGGATACAAGCCGATATTAAAGCGATGCAAGCTCTCGGAGCGTTTGCAACCACCGCGGTCACCGCGCTCACGGCTCAAAACACTCTGGGTGTGCACGACATCCACGCGCCGCCGATCGAGTTTCTAGTCAAACAGATCGACGTCATTGTGAATGATCTACCACCAGATGCAGTCAAGATTGGAATGCTTGCGAACGCAGCGACTGTTCGAGCAGTGGTGGCGGCGATTGCGCGACACGGCTTGCGCGACGTCGTGGTCGACACCGTGACGCGCGCAAAGGGTGGCGCGAGCTTGCTCGAAGACGACGCGCTGTGTGCCCTGCGAGATGAGCTCGTGCCGTTAGCGACGGTGATTACGCCCAACGTGCCCGAAGCTGCGGCGCTATTGGGTATCGAAGAGAGCGCGTTTGGTGCGAGCGACATGTCGCAACGCACGCGAGAGTTAGGCGCGCTCGGTTGCGCATGGGTGCTTTTAAAGGGCGGGCACGTTATGGATGATAATCTTCATTCGGTGGATTATTTGTACGACGTAAAAAGTGACCAGATGCATACATTTGCGAGCGAGCGCGTGGTGACGCAGAACACTCACGGCACTGGTTGTACCTTTGCGAGCGCCGTAGCGGCGGGCTTGGCTCAAGGTATGGACGTCCCAGCAGCTGTGCGCAGGGCAAAGTCTTATATTAGCGAAGCAATTTCGACGAATCCAATGTTCGGGGCCGGGCATGGACCTTTGAATCATTTGCCATACTACGCCGCGTCGGCGAGTCGCGGCCCAGCTTTCGACAAGCGAGCGCTGCGCCTGTATCTCGTGACTTCAGAAGCGCTGACGCTAGAAAAGCTTGACCAGGCACTAGAAGCCGGTGTGACTATGGTTCAAATGAGAGATAAAGATCCATCCACGCGGGCATTGGTAGAAAAGGCTCGAGCGATGAAGGCTGCGTGCGACAAGCGGTCGGTGCCTTTTCTCGTAAACGACCGCGTCGATGTCGCCATTGCGGTGGATGCCGACGGTGTTCACATAGGTCAATCGGATATGACGTGCCGTGAAGCAAGACAAATTTTAGGGGCAAGTAAGTGGATTGGTGTGAGCTGTCGCACGGAGGATCTCGCGCGGAAGGCGAAGGAAGATGGTGCCGACTACATTGGCTGCGGTGCGTGCTTTGGCACAAATTCAAAGGGCGACGCGAAAGTCATCGGCGTCGAAGGCGTGGCATTTGTGTCTAGAGGGGTGTGTAAAGAGCTTAACTTACCCATAGTCGCTATCGGGGGCATTGGCGTGGACACAGCTCGAGGGGTTCGAGACATCACCCAGGCGGATGGCGTGGCGGTTATTTCCTGCGTTGCGAACGCCGTTGACGTCAGAGCCACCGTCGCGGCGCTTCTGGCGTAAATCATCGTTATGTATGCTCTGATGAATCAGCCTCGTTGATATTCATTGTTTTATTCATTGTTTTTGTCATCTACTGCACTTCCAAGCTTCGAAAAAATCGCGCTCGAGTTCCATGGCTCTCTTATAATTATCTATAATCTCCGTCGTCAGATCCTCCACGTCCACGGGTAGCAAAGATTCAAGTTGCGTCGCAAGTGCGTTCATCTCAGTCGACGCGTACGCATCAAACCACTCTCTGTATGGCCCGCAGGCGTCCAAGCCAATCTTCGCAAAGCCGGAGCCGAGCGCCGAATACAACCTCATGCACGGCACCATGCCCGCTATGAGACCTTCCATCGACCCTTCATGTAAAGATTCTAAAAACTTGACATACTTTTCTGCTGCAGGCTCAGGCGGATGCGACGCCATGTAGTAATCCGCATCGACGCCCCAACGCGCGCACGCGCTCACGTGCAACCGCATCTCATCCAACACGCCACCGATGAGCGCGTGGAACACGCGCTGCTCATCCACCGTCCGAGCCTTGATCAGCGCCATCGCATAGGCACGATTAAAATGAAATAAAAAATACCTATCTATCGCCAAGTACTGCGCGTACACGCCTCGATCGAGCGCGCCTTTGTGCATTTTATCGACGAAACCACCAGGCGCGATGATGTCCGCAAACGACGCACGCGCGCGAGAGAACAATGCCGCGGCGACGGGTGAGAGGTGCGCCGCGTCAAAGTCATCGAGCACCGCATCGCGCATCGCGTCGGCGAGGACGACCGCGAGAGGCGCGGATTGGCGGTCATGACACAACCCACGGGGACAGTTACACGTCACAGGGCTGGCGAGGAGACGTCACTAATCGTCGTGACGAGTGGCTTGCACGTGACAGCGCAAGTCTGAGAACACATCGTCTGAACTTGTCAAGTTAATTCTTGCGTAAGGACACGACCTAGCAACACTGCTCACTCAGAACAAGCAATCAAACGTCGTTTGTTTGCGTGCACTTTTTGCCCTCGAGAAGGTTTTCTTCTTTCCATTCCTTTGTAAACAATTGACGAATCATGGCGGTATCGGCGACGAACTATGCGTGGCTGTACTCTCTGATTGCCGTGTACGGCGTCGCGAGCGGCACCGCGGCGGAGTACGCGCGTCGGAACAACAAGGCGGCTGTAAACGACACTGGGGATGAGATGCGCAATCACTTTGGGGCTGGCAAAGGATTATCTGGCCTTTCGCTGTTCTTTACGCTCTCCGCGTCGCTATTCTCGGCGTATTCCGTCGAGGGGATCGCGTGGGAAGCATGGTTCAAGGGCTGGTTCGTCACGCGTTGGATTCCCGCGGGTGTCGGCGTTTACATGTGTTTCTTAATCATCGCCCCGCGACTACACGCGCTCGGCAAGTCTCGCGGCTACCTCACGCTGAGCGCATTCGTGTATGATCGCTTTTCGGCGCCGAATTCTCAGTATCAAGCCACCGCGCACGCGCTTCGCGTGATCACCTATATGTGCATGCTGCTTCCGATTTTTACCTATCAAATTTCTCAGTTTGTTTCCATGGGAAAAATTATGAGCGCGTTTACGTCGAATGCGATATCGGAAACCACTGGTGTACTTATTTTTGCGTTGATCATGCTCCACGTCGAAGCCATTGGTGGGTTGCGTGCGGTTGCGTACACTGACATCATTCAAGGCGTGATTTTGATCATAGGCTCTTTAGTCTTCTTCATCGCCTCTGGCGTTGAGTTTGGCGGCTTGAGCCGGGCAAAGGAATACTTTATCGCCGAGGGCAAGTTTGTCAAGCTTCCGGCAACTTCCGGGTCTTGGAGTATTATCGGCTACACGTCGTTTGTCTTGCGCGTTGCGGCCGCGGCGACGATGTTCCCGCACTTGGCCATGCGTCTCTTTGTCGCCAAGGACAGAAAAATGCTCCAGCGCGGCCTCGCCGGGATGAACTTTACGTTCTTTTGGGTGCAGCTCGCCTCGATGATCGCTGGCTGGACTGCTGTTTACGCTTTGCGCGACGACACCGGGGTATCGATTGCAAATCAACAGTCGATTTTTGGTCGCTTGGCACTGATGCTCAAGACATCGTCAAACTTTGGCGATTTTGCGAGCTCGCTCTTGGTGCTCGCCGCTTGCGCGGCAATGATTTCCACCGCCGACTCTGGCTTGCTTGCCTTCTCCACGATGTTCGTGCACGACATTTACTTGCCGTACGCCCCGAAACTTTTCGGCCCCAAGGCACGTACCGATGGCTTTGCGTTGAAGATTGTCGGCTTAATCGCATCGGTGTGCGCCTTGGGCATCGGTTTGGCGCTCTCCATCGTGAACATCAGAGAAGGCAAACCCGACATTACCGGATTGTTCAGCATCCAAACCGTGACGCCTATTCACGCCATTCCGGCGGTCTGGGGTGGATTACACTTGCATTGGCTTTCTGGTGAAGCCGTGTTGTGCGGTTTAATCGCCGGCGTCGTCGCTGGCTTGTCCATGGTCCTCGACACGTCGTTCAACGTCAAGCGCGCCATCGGTTTGGATGAACACTCTTCTGGATGGAACACGTGCGTGTTTGCATTCTTAATCAACATCGGCGTCGTGCTCACGGTGACGATTATTGAAAAGTTTGTGCTCACAAAACGTGCGCCGAGCCAAGTTGCTCCGGGCGCTCGCCCGTTGTTCATCGGAACCGTGGTGGATAAAATGTTCACCGCTCCGCTCGCGTGGGTCGCGATGCTCATGACGCTCCTTGCGGCGTGTCCGTTTTGGTACAAGCCGTCGAGCGAGGTGAAATACGTCGGCGACATGGCGACGTGGGCGTTCACATCGCTCTTCTTTTCTTTCATTCTCGCCATCGAAGTGTCGTGCATGTACCTGTTCCGCTGGGAAGATTTCAAGACGGAGGGCGATGAGGGTGTTGACGTCGACCAAGAACGCGGTGTCGATGTGAACGCGGTCTCCAAGGAGAAGTTCAAGTTCACTGGATTGACTGTCGAACAAGTTAAGTGACCATGAACAACCTGGATGACAAATGAACGAACGAAGAAATGAACGAACGAAGAAAGAAGGAATAAACGAGCGAGTGAATGAATGAAAGTTGGCGTGTATTTAACTTTTAACTTCTAGTGTGCTAGTGCAATTGTAGTGCTACATTAGTGCCTGTTCCTTAAGCGAATATAATAGATACAGTTTGTCGAGAAACTCAGCCTGAAACGACCCTGGTCCTCGCGCGTTTGCCGCAGACACGGCGCCAGCTTCGCGATACTGCGCCGCCGTCCACGCGAGAACTCGCGGCACATCCGCTATAAAATCGTATCTTAATTCGTCACTACTGATACTATGCCTATGTAAACGCCCAATCTGAGCGGCGCATGCTGCGCCAAGCGCGCACCCCGCGCCGGCGTACGTGTCAAACATCTCTGTGCTTCGCGTGCGAACAAGGAAACTATTCCAGTCGCCCACACTCGCGTACGGTTCCAAAATCACATCGCACGGCCCAGTCATGACGAGCGTGGCATCTAAGTAGCACGCGAGATTATGCAGCTCAGGCATGTACTCGTCTACGAACGACCGATGTATCCGAAACGTCGTCCCCGCCGTTGACGTTGCGTCGTCTTCAAACGACGAGAACCGTTTGTCTTTGTCGTCGAACTTCGTGCCAAACGTCTGCTCAAACCAACCCTTACCCTCGCTCGCGGTCGTCACGCTCGAATTCGCGTACCGTTCTCCATCGCCCATACCAAATAATTTCACGAGTGTCGTCATTTCGCTCGCGTTGCCCTTGATAATCGTACAAAAGTTTTCTTGTTCTACTTCATCTCGCATGCAACGCCGCGCGTCGAGCCACGCTCTGACCATCTTCCCTCGCTCTGGTAACCCCACGCCCACGGGATCGACGACGACAATGGGAGCATCGAGGACGGCGTTCGCCATGTCCGCCGTCGTGGGCGTACCGAACGACAGGAACGTGGCGTCGACGACGCGTGAGACTTCTCGAGCTTCGGCTGGAGTGGTGCAGCCCATAATTGGTTTGGCGCGGTAGGCGGTGGCGACGTCGCACACCTTTGACGCCGTCGCCGTGGGTGCGATGAGCTGGATTTTAGGCTCGTTGAACTTGAAGCGATTAGCGTTCACCGGTGACCATGGGTCAAAACCCATCGCGCCGTCAAGGAGTGAGGATTGATTAGTAGTAGCGCTACAGTAGTGATAACAAAATCAATGAACATTGGTGCAAGCAAGAAAGAAGAAGTGTTTTTAAAAAAACTGGAAGTATTTCATTTTCAGGCTATGTATCAAAGGCTACTACACGTTTATACTACAACTGAAGCGCCCGAGCGACCGTCGCGTTGAACAAACACGCCGCATCCCGCTCGAGTACTCACTCTTTTGCCAAACGACAACTGATCAATAATCCTAATAAATATTTAATCAGACTTCTTGGACTTCTTCGGCAAGAGCACCGAGTGGATGTTCGGGAGAACACCACCAGCGGCAATCGTCACCGTGCCCAACAACTTGGACAACTCCTCGTCGTTGCGAATGGCCAACTGAATGTGGCGCGGCACGATGCGCGACTTCTTGTTGTCGCGGCTCGCGTTACCCGCTAATTCAAGCACTTCAGCGCACAAGTATTCGAGCACGGCGGCCAAGTACACCGGCGCGCCGGCACCGACGCGGGTGGCGTACTTGCCTTGCTTCAAGTAGCGCGCGACGCGGCCCACCGGGAATTGGAGGCCCGCCTTGGCGGATCGGCTCGTCGCCTTCTTCGCGGTCTTTCCTTTACCTCGGCCAGACATGTTTCTTTGTTTCTGTTTTGCTTAGTGAGTGCTTACGGGTCGTACGGGCTCGGGAGCTCGTGCGTCGAAGAATGACGATTGATGGCGCGCGAACCGACGCTTTATTATTTATTCGAGGTGGCTCAAAAAAGTGTTGGGTACGAGTATGTTTGATAATTGACGAGTCATGATCGGTCAATTATGGTTGTACCAAAACGACCAATTAGGAACCAGAAATTACGAAACACACTCATACCCAAGACGCATGAGCCAATCAAAACGCACCAACGCGTTCGCGCGACCGTTGCGTTCGGGCCTAGAGGCGACGACCGCGTGCGCGAGACGTCACAACTTTACACGCGAGAAACAAGTTAAACGCAGTCAATCAACATGGCCGGTAAGAAGCCCGCATCCAAGAAGCCCACTGGCGCCAAGAAGGTCGGCCGCAAGTCGAAGACGGAGTCGTATAAGATTTACGTGTACAAAGTCCTCAAGCAGGTGCACCCGGATACCGGCATCTCCACCAAGGCGATGTCCATCATGAACTCCTTCATCAACGACATCTTCGAAAAGATTGCCGGCGAAGCCTCCAAGCTCGCCCGCTACAACAAGAAGCCGACGATCACGTCCCGCGAAATCCAAACCGCGGTGCGATTGGTGCTTCCGGGTGAACTCGCCAAGCACGCCGTCTCTGAAGGCACCAAGGCTGTCACCAAGTTCACGAGCAGCGCGTAATTTGGCAACAGTGCGCTTCGCACCTCATTAGAAAACAAAATACAGACAAAAACCAGGTCGGACTGTGAGCACGCCCGCTCTGCCGACGTAAAAAAATACTGGTGTTCATTTAACACCACCACTCGATGAAAGATGTACTTAAACTACTACAAAGCGTCTCCCCTCTCACTCGCAAGGCGCTCGCTATGGTCTAAACCAACTTTTGGATGAACTTGCTGTTTCTTAAACATTCACAACCCGATTTTCTGGATCCTCCCGCTCCGCTTCCCTGTGAAAAGTTATGGGTGGACATGATCGAGGGCTGTACCGGTAACGATGAGTATTAATAATACAATCAGTTTCGTGACATTTTTTGACGAATCGCCTCATGTTCAAAACTACTTGCTTCGCCCACACGATGCTTAATTGCTTGTCGCGTCGGCGTACATGGCTTTAATCTCTTTGCCGTAACGCTCGAGCGCTTGCGGGCGTTTCAACTTGAACGTGGGCGTGATTAAGCCGTTTTCAACTGAAAACGGTTCGCTCGCGACAAAGACGGCGCGGATTTGCTCAAAACCTTTCAACCCGCCCTCTTGACCGGTGTGAATCATGGATTTCAACAAGTGCTGCTTCACCTGCGGAAGCGCACAGAGCGCGGCAAAGGTGGTGGTTGGTTTACCCGACGACGACGACGACATCAAGCCGCGCTCCTTGGCCCACGGCACGAGCACCTCTTCATCGGGGACGACGACGGCGACGAGGAACGCCTGTAAGCTGTCTCCGTACACGAAAGATTGCGCGACGAATTTATTTCTAGCATAAATGTTTTCGATTTTCTCCGGCGCGACGTATTCGCCTTGGGCCAATTTGAATATGTTTTTCTTGCGGTCAATGATTTTCAGGCGACCCCCCGGAAGCCATGTGCCGATGTCGCCCGTGTGCAACCAGCCATCGGGATCGACGACTTCGTCCGTTTGAGCTTTGCTTTTGTAGTATCCCACAAACACGGACGGTCCGCGCACGCACACTTCGCCGCGCGGGTACGGGACGTCGCGCGCGGTGTATTTCATTTCCTTGACGTCGACGAGTTTGATTTCGCAACACGGTGCCGGCGCGCCGACGTGGCCAGTGGTGAAATCCGACGCGACGGTTTTCGAGATGACGCACGCGCTTTCGGTCATGCCGTAGCCCTCGAAAACGATCCCTCCAAAGCAAATGCGCAAGAATTCCATGACTTCTGGGCTGATTGGGGCGCTTCCCGTGGACATGTAGCGCACGCGCCCGCCCAACTTGTCGCGAAGCTTGGAAAATACAAGCCTTTCAAAGAACGCGTTTGGTTTTTGCCCTCGCTCGAGCGCTTGTTTTTTGCTCGCATATGCCCATTGAAATAGTTTTTGGGTCACAACCGAACCCTCGCGCACGCCCGCGTTGACTTTGTCGTAAATTCTGTTCAACAAGCGAGGCACCGAACAAAAAATCGTCGGCTTCAACGCGGCAATGTCGTCGAGTAAACCGAGAACGTCGCCGCGAAAAAATCCCACACTCGCTCCATTGAACAACACAACGAGCATGGTAACGCGCTCGTAAATGTGTGCTAATGGAAGATAACTAATGTGACAATCCGCCGGAGAAATATCCAAGTCGCACGCGTACCCGGCGGCGTTGGAAATTAAATTCCTATGCGTCAACATCACCCCCTTGGGCTCGCCCGTCGTGCCACTGGTGTAGCATATCGTACACAATGCATCAGGCGCAGGCGGTGTCGGTGGTACGGGATTCTTTGCGCCAATCTCCAGGCATTCCTCAAAAGTCACGAGACGCGCACCCGACCCAGCCGCCGCTTGACTCTGCGAATTCGGCCCGCTCCCCGCCCCGCGCCCGCCGTACACGATAATGAATTTCACCGTCGGACACTGCGGCAAGCATTCAAGCATAGTCGGCAGCACCGCTGTCGAACACGCCACGGCCACGAGCTCGGCGTGATTACAAATAAACTTCACCGCGTCTGGCCCGAGCGTGTCGTACAGCGGCACCGAAACCACCGAGCTCCGCGTCATCGCGCTCTCCAACGACACCCACTCCGGGCAATTAATCGAATACAACCCAACCTTAGCACCAGCACGAATCCCAAACGCCGCAAACGCCGCCGATAACGCCGCACGCTCCCGACCGACGTCCTCAAACGTGTTAAACGCGTACGCCCCCGGCGCCGACGTCGGCTCGCCGCCTCGCGTCCCCAAACACTTCTCCTTCGCGTGTCTCTCCAACGCGCTCTCCCACACATCATGTAACGTACGAACGTGCGTAAACGGCGCATCAAACCCAGTCATTAAACTCCCCGGTCGTAACACCGACCTACACCCATCGCGAAAAGATAATCATCATCGATTCCCAGTCAGCGCGAGAATCATCAATCAAGAATCAATCAATCATCCAACGTGGATACCATCGCGTCATCGCATCGACGCACACGCACCGTCGCATCGCAGTCTCATCATCACCCACGCCCTCGCTCGCGATCACTTCCATGCTGTACGCGGCGTTCATCGACGTCGACGCCCGCGCTGCGACGTCGCGTCAGGCAATCAATGGCGCGACGACCGCATCGGCGCGTCAGGCGTTGAACGCGACGCGTCATCGATGGATTTGGGATTTCATCGACGTCACGCATCGATCGATCGATGCGTGTCGTCGTCGCGCGGCGGTTTCGTGGCGAGGTCCTGGGTCCCTGGGTCGTCGATGGGCGCGGGTATAAACCCTAACGATGTTACATTGGTGGCGTGAAAGCCCTGCGCGCGGACGCGAGGCGCGCGCGCGCGCGACGCCGCGACGCCTCTCTCCGACGCCATCCACCCGCGATGAAGTACTCAACCTCCGTGAGCTCGTCCCGACGCAAGAGCCGTAAGGCGCACTTCACCGCCCCGTCCAGTGAACGCCGGAAGATCATGTCCGCGGCGTTGGATGCGGAATTGAAAGCCAAGCACGGCGTGAACGCGGTGCCGATCCGCAAGGATGACGAAGTGCGCGTCGTGCGCGGGAAGTACAAGAACCGCGAAGGCAAGGTGTGCCAGGTGTACCGTAAAAAATGGGTGATTCATATCACGAATGTTACGCGGGATAAGGTTAACGGTGCGTGTTTGAGAGCGAGGGTGATGACGATGATGGATGGCGACTGGTGGGAAAGCCCTAGAGCGTCGAGGGTCGCGCGCGCGCCCGGGGTCGCGGTACGATGGATGGGTCTCGCGTGGCGTGCGTGCGTGCGTGGACGAGAGACAGATGGGGTGGTTGTATCTCGCGCGCGCGTGCGTCTGTGTTTGTGTTTTTTTTTGAGTGTGTGTGTGTGATTTTCTCGTACTGACGGGACGCTCGCGTCTACGCGTTCGCGTTCGCAGGGTCGACGATCAACGCTGGCATTGATGCCTCCAAGGTTGTCATCACCAAGCTTCACATGGACAAGGATCGCAAGGCGCTTCTTGCGCGCAAGGGTGGCAACGGGAACTCCGACGATGCCATGCAAAACGTCGAGTAAGCGTCATTCAGTTGGTTTCATAAAATAGGTTTGAGAGGCGAAATCCCGAAACATCGCGGTTGGTTTAGAACGGATCGGGTCGGTTAAATGATGGTATGAACGTTGAAGAACATCGCGTGAGGGTGGGATGTGTTTATTTACGACATCCACGCACACGTGTGTTCTCCGCGCTCGTTTTAGCATAGAGTGCGAAGGGTTTTTCTCTTCGTTGTTATCTCATCTTTGACTTCGTATGAAAAAAGCGCGCTCGATGATTCGCGCGCATCGCCACACCTCACTACGCCACGCGCGGTGGACGTCACGACACGATATCACGAAAACGCACACATAGGTAGTTGAGTTGATTATCGTCGTTCATCCGCCGCGATGTCGTCGAATGACCCGCGACAGCTCGACCGCGAGCGCGCGACGACGAGCGCGCCCTCGTGCCCGAAATCGTGGCAAACATACTTTTCGGACGTATCCTTCGACTATAACGATCGCCGCGCCGAACTCACGAGTTCAATCACGACGTTCTTGATGTCAAATGTTGGTCAGACGTTCGTGAAAGAGGTGAGTACGAGACGAAAGCGCGGTGAGCTTGTGCGCAGACTGACTGATTTTCAAACGTTTTGCGCGACAGGTGCACTTGAGCGACGATTGTACGATATCTGTCGCCATTGATTACGAACGTTTGAAGCGGTTTACGAGTGATATTCCAGATTTGCACGCGGCGCTGACGTGCGCGCCGCTGGAGTGCATGGCGTGCTTGCGGTGCGCGGTGCACGAGGCGGTGCTCAACACGGAGCGCGGGCGGGCGGCGTTGGAAGACGCTCGCGGGGTACCAGCCGGAGATTTGCGCATCGCGAGTGCTATGACGACGTGCGTGAAGCTGTACAATTATACGGAAAGTCTCTTGCGCTTTGCATCGATGCGAAGTAACGTAGTGGGTCGGGTGGTGAGCTTGCGAGGAACGGTGACGCGGGCGGCGCCGGTGAAGCCGGCGGTGACGCACATGGTATTTAGTTGCGCCACGTGTCAAGAGCGCGTGCGTTGTACGTTCAAGGATGGGCGATATCGACCACCTGAGCGTTGCGCAACCGATCGCTGTCGTGGGAAAAACTTCGTGCGCGAGTTGGGCGAAGTCAGTTGCGTGGATGCGCAACGCGTGCGGATTCAAGAAATCGCAGACGACGGCGTGATGAGCGAAGAAGGTCGCGTGCCGCGCTTTATGGATTGTGAATTACGCGGCGCGTTGACGGACTCATGTGCGCCCGGTGATGTGGTCACCATGCTCGGTGTCGTGGAGAGCGATATGGTGGAAAGTGGCGGCGGAGCGCTCGCTCGCGGACGGAATCAAGCGCTCAGCGAGCTCTACTTGAACGCGTGGTCGTGCACGGTGTCGCGAGGTAAAGGCGATGACGGTGTGAACGACGAAGATGATGAGAATGATGTTGAGAATAAAGATATAGCGGCAACGCAGGACACGCAACACGCATCGGCAGAGGCGGAAAATGATCCAGCTTTGATGAATACCATTCGTCGAGGCGCAAAGCGCTTCAAGGTGAACGACGCGGCACAAGTGAAAACCGTCGGGGACGACGACGTTGAGAGAACGAATGCCCCAACACTATCGCGTAAAGATCTTGAATTCATTGCCGAGTTCAGTCAACAAGACGGGGATGATATTGTGCGAACGTTGGTGCACTCGTTGTGTCCGTCAATTTTTGGACACGACATCGTCAAGCTTGGGTTACTGCTTTGCTTGTTTGGTGGTGTGCGCAAATCCGTGGCGGGTTCTGGGAAAGTGCCCACGCGTGGATCACTGCATTGCCTCGTCGTAGGTGATCCTGGCTTGGGGAAGAGTCAAATGCTGAAAGCCGTGTCATCGCTCGCGCCGAGATCGATTTACGTCTGCGGCCGAACGGTCTCCGCCGCCGGTCTCACCGCCGCTGTCGTTCGCGATCAAGGCACAGGTGCACAAACGTTTGAAGCAGGCGCTGTTGTCTTGGCTGATCGAGGTGTGTGCTGCGTCGATGAGTTTGATAAGATGCCGAACGAGCACCAAGCACTCCTTGAAGCCATGGAACAGCAGAGCGTGTCTGTGTGCAAAGCCGGACTGAACGCGACTTTACCCGCGCGCACGTCCATCATCGCCGCAGCCAATCCCAAGCAAGGTCATTACAATCGCGGTAAGACAGTGAATGAAAACTTGAAAATGTCAGCGCCGCTACTGAGCCGGTTTGATTTGATTTTCATTTTGTTGGACACCGTCGATGAGATTTTGGACGAGCACTTGAGTGAACACGTTATCGCACAGCACAGTGGTCATGGTCAGGCTCGGCGTCTTCAAGCGCGTCAAAACTTACACGCATATTACAACGAAATAGATGCCGATGGACGAGCTCTTGCGGATGCATCAGAAGCGGCATTTCGCGTCGGGACGCAAGACGTTGATCCGTCGTCGGCGTACGTGCCTCTTCGCCAACGCTTGAGAATGATCGGCGATCAAGAGCCGCTTTCGCATGACATGATGCGTAAATATATCACATACGCTCAAGCATATTGCCATCCTCGACTCACTGCGGAGGCGGCTGAGATTTTGCAAACCTTTTATCTTGAGCTTCGTTTGCGAGCGCCCTCAGATGGCACTCCAGTGACAGCTCGACAGCTGGAATCTCTCGTCCGTCTCGCAGAGGCGCGCGCGCGATTAGAGTTGCGCACAGACATCACCGCGAATGACGCCAAGGATGCCGTTGAAATCATCAAAGCTTCTCTCGTAGATGCATTGAGCGATCAGCACGGCCGGGTGCGTTTCAATCGAGCTGGTGGTAAATCCACAAAGCGAAGCAAGACGAAGCTCTTCATCGAGGCCATGAACGCACGCTCATCGTCGGCGGATTCAGCTTATTTTAGCATGGGTGATCTTCACGCACTTGCAGAAGAGTTAAACCTCGGAATTGCCGATATCGATGGATTTATCGAGGGATTAAACATTGCCGGCGAGCTCTTGAAATGCGGCCGTCTGTACAAATCCGCGAGCTCAGACAACAACGTCGGGAGTCAACGATTTTTTCGATCGCGTGAAGCGTGAAGGTCGGACGTTTAATGGTGCGCATATTCGCGTGCGTGCGGCGGGGAACGCCAAGTATGAGCCGGCGACGTGCACGCGCATCGGCATCGTCGTGCCAAAGAAACAGGTGAAACGAGCGGTGGATAGAAATTTGTTAAAGCGGCGCATTCGTCACGTATTTCGCACGAATAAGGATCGGTGGCCGGCTGATATAGATTTTATCGTGTTTGTAAACGCGAGCGCGCTGGAGGCGGGATTTGAGGGCGTGAGGGATGATTTGTTTGCGTTTGCATACGCGTACGTCAAGCGATTTTCGTCCGAAAAACATTTTCGTCCGAAAAGCGTACGGCACCAGCGACGATGATAGCGTCGAGGACAACGAAAACATTGGCGGTGGGTATTTTGATGCGGACTTTTTATTTATCGATGGCGACGAACTCGTGGACGTGCGCGTGGCGCAACGGTTGAATGGAAACGCCAACGCGGCGCCGGCGGGACGATTTCAACTCTCTTACGATGAAGGCATTTCATTCAACAAGAACATCGCCGCGTTGCGAGCCGAGGAGTTACGCATCGCGGTTGGCTGGGAACTCATTCCCGTGATTTAAAAACGCATATCTTCGTCTTCATCTTTGCCTATTCCTGTAAATACTGATTTTCGACAACACTTTGTCGAGTAGTTCGTTGATTTCGGGGTTGTCACCTGCATATTTGTGCAGCCTCTCCTCGCGCGTCGATCCATCCTTGTATACTTTGGTCATAAACCAGTAACACCACTTGTATGGATTAACATCTTTGGCAGCGGCGCCCGGTGCTGACCAATTTGGAATTTGAAACGTGTCCCCCCCTCTGTTGAATACTACTATCTCCTCCCCTTCGCGGATTCGATTGTCCAA
>WMKK01000007.1:159325-184990 GCA_012295225.1 Ostreococcus mediterraneus
GGTGATTTCTCGCCATACGCGGCTCGGCTCTGTGCGCCGGTGTCGGCGTCGCGCGTCGACGAGTGTGGGCGATGCGCACGCATCGGTCCTAGCAGGACGCGTCGCCTGCATTAGTCGACGCGCACGATGCCGTTCGCACGGGCGTGGGTGCGAAACAAACGTGTTTATTTACAAGATGCACGCCGCGTGATCGCCGATAGAAAACGCGCGCTAGAGTCGCGAGGTGATGCGAGCACGAACGGTGGCGAGAGGGAAGCTAAGCGCCAGCGAACTGTTGGGGTGGCCTTCGGCGCCGCCACCGAGGACGCGTCGACCTCGTCCTCGCCCTGCGTGCGGTGATGCATCGCGCGTGCGGCGCAGTACGGGTGCTGCTGTGAACTCGATGCCATTGGCGCGTGTCGTGGACACGACGGTTCGCTGTGCGCTGCGCGCCGTCGCGCGCGAGACGAGGCGCGCGGCGGCGTCTACGTAGCGGGTATACAAACGATGAGCTTTATAAATTAGTAGGACACAATAGACATAGAAATCACACGCACACCACAGCTTCTTGTGCGTGAGTGTTGAACCGTTTGCATTGAGATACGTAGAATTATTAGTGAGCGCGGGTGTCGAGTCTTCTGAAATCTTCAATGCGCCTCCTCCACAGAGCTCGCCTCTGTCCCGTTGCGTGCGTCTCGCGTTTCACTGCGAGCGAACGTCAAACGCGCACACGCGTGCTTAGATCTATCGTCTCATAGCACGCATCGCCGTACATCATGTCGTTCGTCGTCGTGTCGTCGTCTTCTCGCGTCGCACGCTTCACCCTCGTCAGCGCCGGGACCCAACACCAGTCCCACCGTCGCGCCACACACGCGCGAGTGTCGCATCATTGCGTGCGCACGCACGCTTCAACTAGTGATGATAGTGTCACGCGCGTGTACACCGACAAGAAGGTTGTCGTGACGCGCGAGTTGGGAAAGAATGGCGCGCTCATGAATGTGCTCAAGTCCCGAGGCGTGACGTGCTTGGAGATGCCGCTCATCGAAGCCGTGGATGGAGAAGATCTGGAGTCTCTCCCAGAAGTTTTATTAGGCGAGAAATGGGATTGGGTGTGCGTGACGAGCCCTGAGGCGGCAAAGGTGTTTATAGAAGGGTACGAAAAGGCGGGTAAGCCGAGCGGCGTGCGGTGCGCCACGGTGGGTGTAGCCACAGGGAAGGTGCTCGCTACCGCCTACCCGGATGTGTTTGCGTTGGATAAACAGTTTATACCGAGCAAAGCCACGGCGGTGACGTTGGTGAAAGAGTTGCCGTGCGATCAAGGGTCGCTGGTATTGTATCCCGCGAGTAAGAAGGCGGCGACGACGTTAGAGGAAGGTTTAGAATCGCGAGGTGCTACTGTGGTGCGATTGAATACGTATTCAACCGAACCAGTAGAAAATTTGGACCCGAAAATAGTACAGGAAGCCGTACGCGCGGATGTGGTGACGTTTGGAAGCCCGAGCGCGGTGCGCGCTTGGGTGGACTTGTGCGGCGGCGCGTTGTACGAACACATCACGTCCGCCGAGGGCGTCTTTCAGCCCGCGTACGTGTGCATCGGGGAAACTTCCGCCGAAGCGTGCGCAAATTGCGAATTACCGGATGTGTTTTACCCGGAAAACCCCGGCATGGATGGCTGGGCTGAGACGGTGTTTCTCGCGCTCGATTTACCAACCACCGACCGCTGGGGAGGACTTTCTCGCGAATAATGCGCACATTAGTTTACATATGTATTACATGCACCGAAAGCACTACTTGAACTTGAGCCTAAAATCGAAGAACGCTCGACCGCGCCGCCGTTGATGGACGTTCGATGGGTCCACACGACTGCTTCGCCACCGCCGCCGCCACACAACTCGACGCAACGATGTTCACCGTGTCCCTCTCCACCGTCACCGCGCGCCCGACGCTCAAACTTGCCACGCCATCTCGCAAGACTACCATCGCGCGTGCGGTGTCTTACGAAACCATGTCTGGATACATGAAGTCCCGCTGCGCCGCGGCGAAGACCGCCGCTGATTGGCAAGCGATTGAAAAGGATGCTCCCGGTGCTAAAGCCGCGTACGAAAGCGCGCAAGCCAAGGCCAAGGCCACGGTGACCACCAAAGCTGACCCCATGGACGCGTTGTGCGCCGACGATCCCAGCGCCGTAGAGTGCAAGGCGTTCGACTAGGTCGTCTGCTCTGCTCCGCCAGCGCTGGCCTCGCGCTCGCGCGCGCGCCCCTTTACCTCGCTCTTTCTCACGCACGCTACGTAGGTGATGCTTATAATATTGTAATCTACGCATAATCGCTCGCTTTATTCGTTTCGTCGCGTACATCGCTCGTCGTGGTGAGAAACATCAAGGTGCCCACGCGCGAGACTCGGAGCTCATCATCACTTGGATTGATTGATTGATTACACCTCATACTTCGTAGCACAGCAGCACATTCGTGACTCTAGAGCGAGCTCGTCACGCACACGCACACACCATGTATGGTGTCGCACGCAAACGGGTACGTGGTGCGCGTGAAACCCGTGAGATGATTGATTGATTGAGATTGTGACCAACTGTTTTTAGAAGATTATCACTCAACTGACCGTCGTCGTGCGCCGCATTCGCGTCACACAGCCTGAACCCGTGGACGTGGCGCAACCATTGCACGACTTTGTCACGCGGGCGTTCTCGGAGTCCGATGCCGCGAGCGTGTTGGATGATTTTGGGGAAACGCAGAGGCTTCGGGACGCCGTCGTGGACGCGACGCTCGACGAGTCGCGACCGCTCGAACAACTCCGCGATAGTTTATTAGCGTACTATCGCGCGCTGTGCGTGATTGAGAGTCGTTTTCCAATCAGTGACTCGCCTGGGCACGCCAGGGTGGGCTTTGCGTGGTACGATGCCGGCAGTCGAGGCACGCCGACGGCGATCGAGGCGCGGGACATTCAGTATGAAAAATGTGCCGTACTTTACAACCTCGCTGCGGCGTACTCACGCGCTGGGGAAAAGTATGCGAGTGAAGATAGCGATGGTGAAGGCCTAAAGCGTGCGTGTGCGGCGTTTCAGACGAGTGCGGGGGTGTTTGAAACCACAGCGGGGGTGAGTGAGAAAAAATTGGGTGAACAAGCGCCGACGTTGGACGTCAGCCGTGAATGTTGCGAGGTGATGCAGTTGCTGAATTTGGCACAAGCGCAGGAGTGCTTCTTTGAAAAAGCAAAAGGAAAGAGTGAGGCGATTTTGGGAAAGCTTGCAAAGCAGACAGGAATGTATTATGACGAGGCGTTGACAAAGGCGCGCGAGACGACTCGCTTCGCGGCGTACTTTGACGACGCGCTGATGGGGTACATGACGCTTAAGAGTGCGCTGTTTAATGCCGAAGCGCTGCGACTAGCGGCGAGCGTTACACTGAGCGTGGATGACACCGATGTGGGCACGGCGATTGCGCGCCTGACGCAGGCTCGAGATTTGATTCAGCACGCGATTCGTGACGTACGCGTCGCCGCGAGCGATCCGACGCTTGAACGCGTAAAGAAATTCCTAGATGAAAAGATTATGAAAGCTTTGCGAACAGCGGAGCGGGACAACGAGTGTGTTTACATGTGTCGCGTGCCCAAAGCCGAGGATTTACCCGCACTCACCGGGGCGAACATGGTGAAGTCCGTCGAGTTGTCGCCCGAGTTGCTGTCGCCGACGCGCGAGACATTGTTCAAGAGCATTGTCCCTGATAGCGGCACCAAGGCTTTAAGTCGTTACACAGAGATGGTTGATGAATTAATTCGAAACGAAACTGATACGCTCGCCATGGCGAGTGATGAGGCACGCTTGGCGCTTCGTGAGATGGAATTCCCCGAGACGCTCATCGCCCTGTCCACGGCGGTGCCGCTTTGTACAGATTTAGCTGAGCAGATTGCGGCTTTCCGTTCGTCAGGAGGTGCCGCAGCGCTGTCAGCATCTTTAAAACGAGTCGACGAGCTTAATAGGCAGTGTTCTAGCGTCGTGAAGACGATTCGTGAGACACTTGAGACGGAAACCGCAGAGGATGGCGCCGCTCGCGCGATGTTCGGCCCCGCGACGTGGGGCCGCGAACCTTCGAACGCGGTGAACACGCACTTGATGCAGGCGTTGAAGCGTTTTGAGGTGGATTTAGAAGTAGCAACAAAAAGTGATGCACAGTTGAAGAATCGCGTGGACGGTGCTGATGGTGTTCTTGAAATGATTTCGCCTGAAAACTTGGCGACAAACGCACCGACGCTCACGCAGCCCCTCGCGCTCGTAGAGGAGGACGCGTCGGTGGCGACGGACATTCAAGCCGCATTGGAGGATCTTGAAAATATTGGCAACGAACGCGCTGGAATCGAAGAGCTCATGCGCAAAACGAAATCGGAAGATGATATTCTCTCCAAGTTGATGGCGCAGTCGGGTGAGAGCTTGGACGCGTTGTTCGCCAAGGAAATCTCCAAGTACGATGAAGCTAAAAATTGCGTCATGGTGAACATCTCCAAGCAATCAGATGCTTTATGCAAGTTGCGCGTGCTTCATGATAGATTTGTCCAAATCTACGACGTTGATGGGTTGCGTCGCGCTATTCAAGCTCACGAGCACGACGTGCGGCACGCGCTCTCCGTCGTCGCTGATTTACGCAACGGCATGGAGCAGGGTGTGCGTTTCTACACTGGTTTTCTTGACGCCGCACGCCACGCGCTCGAAGACGTTCAAGAATACGCCAGCACGCGTCGTATGGAGAAAGAAACCTTGACTGAGGAATTACGTCGCAGACAACAACAACAAGAGCGCGCCGCCGAAGAACTCGCGAGGCACATGTCGGAACGGGCGCGCGTATCGCCGCAACCGTCGCAGTATTATGCCCACACGCGGCCGCAATACGCGCCGCCGCAGTACTGCGCACCGAGTGCACCACAGTACCCCCAGCAAATGCCACCACCGCCGCCGCCGCCGTCACGGCAACAGCAATACCAAAATTATTCGCGAGACTCGGCGTATTACGAACCACCTGGCTACCGGTGAAACCAAAAGTGTAATGAAATGAAATCGCCACGCGCGTGGTGTACATCAACCAATCACTATCCCCGCGAACAGAAACAACCAACAAAGCGGGGTTGACATTTTCCGTTTGTCTTCCGACGCGCGCATACATACACGTTCTCGCGTGAGTCCACAGATCCGTGTCAAACATGCGTTTCAGAACGAGAAACTTTCATGGCGTATAGAAAACAAAACTTTATGCTCTCGCGCACACTTTCAAGTCATTCTGATTGCATTCACGTCCCCGCGCGCGGTATTTACAGCTCTTAAGATTACTTGTTGAAACAGTCCCTCGGTGTTGACCAATCATAACTCGAGGCGATCGTTTTACTTAAATAGAACATACATATTAGTACCACCTGCCTACAAAGTGTCTCCAATAATGACTCAACGCATGGAACAAAAAGGCAATCTATGTGTGAATTTTGAATTGTTTTTATTCACAGTCACTCTAACATATATTAATACAATTATACAGATATGCAAAAATAATAGTTCTCGTGATATACTTGTGAGTGGGTACCCCCTTGGGTCGTCATCGGTGAAAAACAACTACCGTTTTTTGTGGATTTGGCAACCGCGCCTTGTGATAACGTGGCCAGAGAATTAAAAAGTGTCCACGTAACTCACATCGTCGACGCGCGCGCGAACGCGCGCGCGAACGAGCGACGCGAACGTCGACGTCGAAGGACATGTGTATCGACGACACTATTTCGACGTATGCGTGCGTCGGCGGCGAGCGCCCGCGACACCCGCGTCGTCCAGATTCGATGTTGGGATGAATCGACACATCGCGACGAATGCACGAATGTTCTTTAAAATTCTCCAACTGTGTCAACTTCATGCATGAGCCGCTCACACGGTGCTTTAAACGCGTCTGCAGCGCATCACGATAGAAATACGACAATACAAAAGTATGTTTACAACCTTAGCCGTGTCAGCTTTGCTAATTTTTGCGCGCGCGTTCGTCGGGCGTCGTTCGTGATAAACATGGCCACGTTATCATATCAGGGGTGTGTTTTTGAGTGTTTTGCACACGCAGCAGGACGTCACACGACGACGCTCCCCTGTGCGCCGCATGGCGACGATGATACCGATGACGACGACGATGATGAAGATGACGAGCGTGGCGTTGTCGTCGCACGCGTCAATCTCGCGCGCGCCGACCGGGTCGCGCGCACCGCTGCCGCGACGTTTCAAATGGCGCGTCGAGGCTGCCTGTGGTGGGGGTGGCGCGCGCGCGCGAGCGACGGTCACGGTGGCGTCGGATCGAGGGCGTGACCCGGATGAACAGCGACGAATTGATGAGAATAAGCGTTGGAGGCGAGACCAGCCGCCGGAGGAGGTGTGGGATATCGATAAGGAGCGAGATGCGTTAATGTACAAGCGCGAGTCGCTCGAGCGCTTGTTGCGGTTGACGCCGGCGAAGACGAATGACGACCAGAGTAAAGATGAGGCAAAGAAAGACGATGCTGGTGATGCATCGTCCTCGGCGTGAGCGCGTGCATGTGTGTGCATGTATATATCCATGATATAAATCAGTAAATGTATTATTGTTGGTGTGTTGTTACAACGACGACGCGAACGATTCGTGGCTAACTAAAAGTTTCGTCGCGCTTGTGTGTGCGTGTGTGTGTGTAGTAGTAGTACTGTGGTGTAAACATCTAAGAAAGATCAAAGCTTCCTGAGCCTTCGTTCATGGCATATTGTAAGCGTTCGCTCATCACCTCTTTGCACGAATACGGTGGCAACTTGAGGTAACTCGCGCACGTCATGGCTGAAGGTAAGTCACCATCCGCGAGCGGCGTCCCAGCCGACAAGATGGCGGCGTCTGAAGATAAACCGACGGCGCACGACGGTTGCTTGCAAACGACAGTAAGACGGGGCTGAAGAGCAGCCAGGCCGCCAGGTGGAAGACGAGGAGCACCAGTGACGAAGCGCATGAATGCTCGTTGCTGATCCGATGAAAACGAGCTGAGAATATCGCAGAAGTTTTGAATCGGAAGCGACTGCGCAGAGTACCCGTGGTCAAATTTGATGCAGTCGACGAGCATCTGGGGTGTCCAATTCTCACCTTGACCGCAGATGAGAGCCTCCAACTCGGCTTCGTTAAACATTTTCAAACGAGCGAGAGGAAGAATTTCTTCCACGCCCGAGCGAAGTGACTCAAAGTACAAGGAGACGCCAGAACCAACGCACGCGTCGACGACGGCGTCGACATATTCGCGCAAGTTCACGGCAGTCACTGGAACGTCGGAACCACATTTTGTCAACTCTGACGACGAGTGACCAGGAAGTACAAACATGAGAGAAAGGTCTTCAATGTTTGCACCATCAACGGTGACGTTGCGCCATTCGCTCTCGGGGCGACCTTCGCGCTTCATGTGCTCAATCTTCGCGGCGGCAGCGTCTAGACGAAGCAAAGTCTTTCCAAGACCTGGATCAAGTTCGACAAGATCGTACAGTCCCAGAGTCTTACCCATCATACCGCGATAGAATGCTGGAGCGAGAGCCAAATCCAGCATGCGCCCATCTTGCAAAACCTTGGCGATGGCTTGACCGAGAATCTTGAAGTTCTTCACGCGGTTCACGTGCTCCTTTGTTCCCTGTTGCATCTTAGTAGATGGAGCCGGAAACAAACCATGCGGAGCAACGACGTGATCATCAGCGTTCGATCCACCTTCGTCGCGCCAGAGGTGCAATTTGCGGCGCTTGAACTGCTTCGAAAGTAACGTGAAAAACTCGAGCGTGGGTCCCGTGCCAGTGCCAACTTCTTCAAAAAACTCAACTTCAAGAACCATCTTGGACGTATTCGGAATTGCAAAAACCTTCTTCGCGCTTTCGAAAATTTGATCACGATTGACTCGAACCTTTTGTCTTTGCAGACGTCCGATTCGAATCTCACGGCCACCATCCGTGGTCAAAGCGCCATCGCTGCCGTCGCCGTGGAGGTGGTGAAGCATGCGAGAAAGAGAGAAAGAGACGCATTTAAAGAGCTTTTGTCTCAGCTCGAATGGAAACAACCATGGACATGTTCTCGCGAGAGAAGTGCACCACGAAGGCGTCGACGCACTGCAGAGAGTAATGGTGTCTTGAAGCTGGCGCGTGAGCTTACCCGTGAGCTTGCCGTGAATAAAAGACTCTTCAGGGAGCGCGACATTGCGAGCATCCGTCAAAGGTCCACCGCGATCCAAGAGTAACACGCGAGGCGCCGAGATGCTCAACTCGTGTAAGACTGTCAATAATGCGAGTAAATTGTTGAATTGCGTCGACGTCTCTTCGTTAGACACTGCATTCTTCACCTTGTCTTTGAGCGCCGGGATGAAAGACATCAATGTAGATCGAACCTCGCTGTTACCGAGTTCAGCAATCGATTCAGCAATTTCAGATGCGTCCGCACTGGAATCTTCGATAATACCACCAAGCTTCAAAGGCGCTGGGACGACATCTGTTGGTTTCGCGGCGCGATAGGTCAACGTATTCACATTTTCCCAGTTTGACTGCGTCAAGGTTGTCTTATCCACGCTCGCTGACATGGCAATAGCTTGGAGGATGGACGTTGAAGAATGTAATTCAACACCGTTTGCCGCGAAAACGAGACGATTGGACATATTGGCTGCGGCCGCGGCCTGGGCAAACGAACCAGCTGGCGCCGGAGGAGGTGGTGCCGCCGCCGCCGCTGCGACGTCGTTTCCTTCATTTCCATTTGTCAAGTCCAAGTCCCGGGTTTCCATAGGCTCATCTGCTTCATCGCCTAAAACAGGTTCATCTTCATCGTATTCATCACTCATGTACTCGTCACCACCCTCATCACTACCAGTTCCATCTCTACTGTCGCTCTCGCCGTCGCTTTCGCCATCATCCTCGGGAGGCGGAGTTTGAAGTCTAGAAGATCGGCGCGGCATGCTATCCGCAGCACCTCTCGACGTTCGTTTCTGCACTCTGGGATATAAAAAGTCCTCAATCGCGCTGAGTGTGGCAAAAGGTTCAACGAGAACGACGTTGGATGAATAATCAGATAGATCATTCGCGTCGCTGCAGAGCTTGAAACGAATCTTGAATGGTCGCACCAAACCGGCGAGACTAGAATCTTCACCAGCTCCAGATGATCCGCGGCCACCTCTTCGAGACATGGATGAAATCGAAGTGATCGCTATCGACAAATCTTCGCACGAGGACAATGCGTCTGATAATCGCTTGACCAAAGTGTTGAAGGCGTCAGATTCCTTGGTTTGACCGGCAGCCTTGATAAACGCGGCGTAGTTATGCACCAGCTTTTGCGTATCATTCCAGTCTTTCGGGATTAAGAAGTCTTTCAAAGCACCAACGGCATCGCACTCCAGTAACTCGAAGGTGCTTGCACCAGTGACTGCTTCTAAGAATGCAACAATCGCTTCGGTGTCGCTTGACGCGCGAAGCGTTGCGCTCGCGTCGCGCAAACGCTCGACACTCAAATCATCCGCCTTGCCACCTCGCTGGATAAAAAGCTTAGTATACAAAGTATGCGCACGAGCGACTGCATTGTGATACTCGGGACTTTCCGTAGACGCCGCCGCACGAAGGGCTTGACCTCGCAAACCACCTCCGAGTGCTGGCACGAGTCGATCGCTCGGCGTTTTTGTAGAGTCGCGTGCAGACGTGGCTGGAGCCGCACTGACATCCATGGCACTCGACGTCCGCTGCTGCTCTTCCGATAATCGTTGCAACGCATGCACGGCACCTTCTTTGCGGAGTACTTTCGCGAACGCCTCACTCGACTTTTCCATACCCAACTCAATCAAATCCAAGCTCCCTTGCATGCGTTGAGGGTCTTTGCTCGTAAGCTGACTCGCACAAAACGCCGCTAATGGAGCGGTCTCGAGAACATCTTTAAACGACTCTTGTGACGCGAGGCGAGTCCACTTCGTGAGCGCAGAAAGGCACTTTACCTTGACGCCTTGCGGTACGCTAGAATCAACCGCTTGCATCAAGACATTGGTCAAGTTTTTCGCAAACTTGACCAACAAATCTGGCTCTTCCTTGGTGAGAATAGGAATATTCACCGCACACGTAGCCGGTTCACTCTTGTCTTTGTTGGTTTTCGGCGAGCGAGCTGACGAACGTGTCTTGGGAGATACCGCCGGCAACAAGGCATCTGTGAGCGTCGCGACTTCAAGCAAGTGTTCTGATGTCACAATCGGCGACGCCGCGGTGCCGCCGCTCGCGGGAGACGCAGACATCGGACCGCTATTAACCGTCGTCAGCACCTTGCATCCCGACAAAGCAATGTTCAGTGTTTCTGGTAAATCTCTACGTAAAAGCTCGATGGCGACGTCTGGGTTGTTACGCGCGCAAACATTCAGCAGCTTGATCAACGAATGATGCGTCGATGGACTCACCGTTCGCGACGTATTCGGTGAAATAAGCTGCATCACGTTTGCCACCAAATTTCCGCTGCAAAACGCCGCCAACTTTGAAGGATCTTTGGACATTTTTGCGGCGAGACTCGTCAAGCACACGCACGCGCAATCCACGAGACGAGGATCGTCGTGAAGCAAAATGTTTGTCAAGATTGGGATTGCGTCCGCGGTGCCATCCGTCAACGCCGAACTAGGAAACTGTCTACAAATATTCGCCGCCGTTTGCAAGCCAACGCGCTGCATGCCAATCGAAAAGAAATCTAAATAAGACAAGCACGCGATGAGTGCGCCTTGACGCGCGCATTCTGCGCCGTAATCTTGACTCAACTTTTCCAAAGCTTGCAACGATTGTTCGGCGAGATCAATGTACTCAATCGTCAACAACCGCGAACAGAACTGCGCCACGGCGCCGTGATGCACAATCACCCCTCGAGAAGGCGGCATGACATCCGCCATCGTCGTTAACGCGCGCGCGGCTAAGAGCATAATATCTGGCATGTACTCCAACTGCATCAACTCCACCAACGCCTGCACAAACGACGCGAGCGGCATGGACATCATCACCTCCTCTCCAGAAATTACTAACATCTCATTCAACTCACTCAATGCCGCCATCTGCGCCGATGGATCATCCATGGCTTGTAATCCACGCAACAGCTCCTGCGATCGTGACGAATGGCCTTGACGAAACATTCCACCACCGCCCGCAGCCGCGGAACCCAAACGCCGCAACAGCGCCCGCAGCCCAGCCTCGGGATCACCGCTATCCATGGCATCATCGAACGCTTCACCCGTGCGTCGTCGATGGCGCCGGCTATGATGATGATGATGATCATCATCGTCATCGTCATCATCGTCGTCATCGTCATCGCTGTCGTCGTCGTCATCCATGGCGTCCTCATCCGTGTCGTCCTCGTCATCCACGTCCCCGTCGTCGTCTTCGTCCTCCCCGTCGTCGTCGCTCTCCATGTCATCATCGCGATCGTCACCACCACCATCCTCATCATCATAACATTCCTCCCAATCGTCATCATCGCCTCCATCACCCTCACCCGCGCCTGCATTTGCAGAGCTCCGTCGCCCGCCCGCGCCCGCCCAGCCGCCCGCTCGCCCACCCGCTCCGGCTCCCTCCTTCTTGCGCCCAGCTCCTTTTCCACCCGCGTTCGCGTTCGCGCCACCACCCGCGCTGGCATTCGTACCGCCCCCACTCGCGGTCATCGCCCCGATCAACGGCGCGTGCGTCGCGTTCGAAGGCGTCGACGCCCGCGCTCCGCTCGCGTCTCGTCTCGAGATCTTTGTCGCCTCTTTCGTAGCGTTTTCGCGCTCTCGCTTAGGCTTGGTCGCGCTTGCGCGCTTGCGCTTGCTCGGCACCGATGACATGGCGTTCGCGGCGTTTGCCGGCGGCGGCATGGCGGCGTCGAGCGCGGCGTCGACGTCGAGCGCGGCGCGAGAAGGCTTGGCGCGAGAGGTTTCGCGCGATGGCGTATGCGTCTTTTTCTTCTTCTTTGGTGTCGTCGTCGCGTCTTTGGCGTGCGCGGCGCCACGCAGGGTGGGCGTGGCGGTCATGCGCGACGGCATGTGCGCGTGCGCGGCGGTGGCGATCTGATGCGATGCGCGCGCGTGCGTGTGAGGTCATGGATGAGATGGTTGAAGGGGTCAACGCGCGCGACGGCTGGGCGTCGAGTATGAATAATAATAATCGTATGTACGACTCTTCTATACAATGCCTGTGCTATAATTCTGTCGCGGTCGTGGTGTTAGTCGCGGTGTTCTCGCGGTGGTTATAATTCGCCCGACGCCGTGACCTTGACTTCTTTGATTGGCTTATCGCCGCGCGCCGTCGGGTTGGCTTCGATCGCGCGGACGACGTCCAAGCCTTCGACGACGTTCCCAAACACCACGTGACGACCATTCAACCAAGGCGTTGGGGCGACGGTGATGAAAAATTGCGAACCATTCGTGTTCGGGCCGGCGTTGGCCATCGATAACACCCCTGGGCCGACGTGCGGAATGGCAAACGTTTCGTCTTCAAACTTGTTGCCGTAAATCGACCGACCACCCGTGCCGTTGAAATTTGTAAAATCTCCACCCTGTAACATGAAGCCAGGAATGACGCGATGGAAAATTGAGTTGGCGTATCCGTAACCCTTCTCACCAGTAGCTAACGCGCGGAAATTCTCCACCGTTTTCGGGGCGTCTTTGCCGAATAAACCAATCACGATGCGACCGGCGGGTTCGCCGCCGATGCTGACATCAAAGTATACTTTATTCGTGACTTCAAGGACACACAGAAGCGGTGCGGTGTCCTTGGTGGCGCACGTCGACGCCGGAGCATCGCCAGCTTCTTCGGCGTTCGTTTGCCGCGCCGTGGCGAGCGCTAGCGCGGCGGCGCCGGCGCTGAGCACGCCGCGACGCTGGTGCATCGAATGTGTCTTATCTCCATCAGCTTCCGCCGCGGATGCGCGCGCGCAGACGCGGTGCGCGCGCGCACGGCGCGCGGTGTGCGTCGAGCGCGGTTGGACGGGTTGGACGCCGATCGTGGTGCGTGCGGCGAGCATGGCGTCGTGCAATGAAGGCGCGTAACCGCGGTGGTTTGGGTCAACGTGTGACGTCATTTGCACGCGCCATGCCTCGAGGTTTACTCATACGTCCGTGCGCCTCGGGCGAGCTCAAGCGCAACCCACCGACGCGAAAAGGTCCGAAGCGTAAGATCGTACCCTTGAATGGCCCCGCGGGCGATGGGTCGGAAATGCAGATGAAGAAGAGTGGTGCCGACGATGACGAAGAGCCTCTGGAGTACGCGCGAGAATACGCGGAAACGTCGTCGACGAATGGATCTAACTCGACGTCGCGCGTGAAAGTGTCTGCGACGCAACGCGCGCGAGATGACGCGACGCATATCGCGTTCGTGGCACCGAGAATCGCCATAGGGGCGGTGAATGATTTCGTCGAGCGCGCGTCGCGAGGCGCTGGCGGTTTCGCGGATGTTTTTGACTTTGTGCAGACGCTCGGGTCGAGTGATGATGTATTGCGCGACGTTGTCGAGCGCACGGAACGCGAAATCGATCGGTTAGAGTCTATTGGCGTGCGAAAGTCGACGCCAGTGCGGAGTGTGATTAAGGATATGATTCCGACCGAGGTGTACGACAAGTATTTGACGCCGGCGGTGGAGTACGCGGAGGGTACGGATGATGGACACAGTACCGGTGCCAGCTCAAGTGCGTCGGGTACAGTCATGGATGACGTCGTGGCGTTTGATGAGGCTGCGGTGAATGCGGCGGCGGATGCGGTGGCGGCGGCAATGCGCGGCGTGGATTTGGACGCCGGCGCGGAGACGGCGTCTTCGGCTGCAGAAACCAAGAGCGTCACGTCGATGCCGACAAAGCCTCGTGCGCCTGATAACGCGGAAGATAGTTTTGAAAACATGACGGCGGAGGCGATCATGTCGTCCAGCGCGATGGTGGCATCGTATTCGGCGCCGGCGGAAGATCCGTACACCGCGACGCCGCCCGCGGTGACGACGCCGTCCGCCAAGGCACCCGTCGACAAAAAGGATGCACCCGTCGTGGAAGCAACCACTCCATCGACGCCGCCGGCGGCTTCAGTGCCAACACTATCGCCTTTTGACTCCACTGTCGGCTACTGGCGCAAGATTGCCGCCAAATGCCCCAACGAAGACGACCTCATGGACCTGATGGATATGAACATCGTCTTCCGTCAAGCCGCGGGACTACTTAATTACTTAACCATCGATCGCCCGTCGCCAGAATCCTGGCGCGTGGCCACGAATGCAGGCATCATTCAAATCAGCGAAGTCTACCCAATCGATGGCTCTCGCACGAGCACCCCTCGCCGAGACCTCCGCATGGGTGAACAAACCGGCGCCGTCGTCGTCGACGCCTCCGCCTCCGCCGTCGCCCTCTCCATCTCCTGGTCCGCCCCTCTCGCGGGCACTCAAAATGAAACTTTCCGATTGAACACTGAAGATGACACCCTCGTGCGCACGGTGCACATCACGCTCGATGACGGATCGACCTGGCGAGGCGTCTACGAATACGCCCGTGCGTAACACTAGCTCTGCGGAAAAAACTAGACACATCACACGCTTTTAATATCAAAACAATCGATATACGAAACCACGAAATTCACCTCAAAAACTAAACCCTAAGACAAGGGTTAGAGGGACCCTCGAGGTGTCGACGTCGCACGCGACACACCGCGACGGCGCCCACGAGCGCAACGATGACTCTCGCGCGCGTCATGACGACGCACACGACCCACACCGACGTCGCCCGTGCGCCCGTGCGTGGAAATAGTCGCGCATCGAGGCGCGGCGCGCGCGCATCCGTGCGCTCCATCGCCCAGCCGCCGCCGAACAGCCGCGACGCGAACGCGACGGATGCGCCGCCGCAAGCGCGTAAAAAGGTATCGATGGTGTCTCTCGGGTGCCCGAAGAACACTGTGGATGGTGAAGTCATGCTTGGGGATTTGTACGCTAATGGATTTGACGTGACGGAGGAGCACGAGGAGGCGGATGCGATCATTGTGAACTCCTGCGGGTTCGTGGAGGATGCAAAGAATGAGTCGGTGGAGGCTATTCTGGAAGCGAGTAAGTTGAGCGGAGGCACGAAAAAGATTATCGTGACTGGGTGCTTGGCGCAGAGGTATGCGAATGATTTGGCGAATGAGTTGCCGGAAGCGGATGTGATTATTGGGTTTGAGAATTACGCGAATTTGCCGAAAACGGTGGGCGGGTTGCTCGGCGTCGAGACGTCGCCGGGTTTATTGTTACCGCAGCAAGCGCGCGTGCAAGTTGGTGGGGCGTCACCTCCATTTCGTGAGGAGGTACAGCGATTGCGAATCACGCCTCGGCATTATGCGTACTTGCGCGTGGCTGAGGGGTGCGACCACAAGTGCACTTTTTGCGCCATTCCCGGGTTTCGCGGACGGTTTCGCTCGAAAAAGTGGGATTCCATCATCGAGGAAGCCAAAGCGTTGGCTGATTCTGGCGTGAAAGAATTGAATTTAATTGCTGAGGATACCAATCAGTGGGGGATGGATTTGCGCGCCAGCGATGGTCGTGGGTTGGCTGAGCTTTTAGAGGCGCTCGCCGAAGTCGACGGCATAGAGTGGATTCGTATCTTGTACGCGTATCCATCGTATTTCTCTGATGAGCTCATTAAGGCGATCGCAGATATTCCGCAAGTAGCAAAATACATAGACATTCCGCTGCAGCACATCACGAACCTGTCTTTGCTGCGCATGAATCGGCCGCCGAGACAGCACACCGAGGATTTATTGTACAAGTTGCGCGACAACATTCCAGGTTTGGCGCTCCGCACGACGTTCATCAGTGGTTTCCCAGGTGAAACCGAAGAAGAACACGAGGAACTCATGCAATTTTGCCGTGACTTCAAGTTCCAGCGTCTCGGTGCGTTCGCATACAGTGAAGAAGATGGCACGCCCGCGGCAGAATATCCCGACCAAGTCCCCGAAGACATTCGAGCGATTCGTCGGGACCAGCTCGTGTCGCAGCAACAGGAGATTAGCGAAGACTTTGCAATGTCTCGCGTCGGGCAAGAGTTAGATGTATTAATAGACGGTTGGGATGAAGACATGCAGTCGTATGTCGGGCGCACAACGCTCGAAGCGCCTGATATTGACCCAATCGTCTTCATCACCGAAGACAAGAGCAAGGGCTTGCCGCCGTTGGAGGCTGGGCAAATGCGCAAGTGCTCCATCGTTGGCTCGAGCTTGTTTGATCTCGAAGCTGTTCCTCTCTTGTAAAACATCAGCTGAACAAACGCGCGACTACTTATCGATATCATTATTATACTTTTAATTAAACACACATGGATTCTATCATCTATTTTGTCTACTATTTTCTACCGTACTATTTGAAATTGAACAAGCCAAAGTTTTTCGCTCGGCGACGTCTGTCTCGATCGTCGTACTCGTCATACTCGTCAGCCTTGTCGAGTTCATCGCCGTATAGATCGTCATATTCATCGTCGTCATCGTCGTCATCATCAATGGATAAGAACACTTCCCCGCTCGTGGGCATGCGCAGCGAACGAGGCGCGGGTAACGTCGCCTTGGCGAGCTTCCCAACCTCGCCGCGAATGTTTGGAGTCTCGGCGATGAGCTTATTGCGCAACTTGACGTACTCTTGGAATGACTCAATCAACCATGGAATGCGCGTGGCTTGTACATCCTTAAACGTCGGTCGACGCCCTTGTCTCTGCGCGAACCCATCAGACCAGCTCGCCAAGTCGTTACGCAACTTTGTGTATCGGCTCAACTCGCTCGAAAAATGATTCACCTTGACGCTCGACGACGCGAGCTTCTCCGCGCGAGACGTCGACTTCTTCATGGCGATAAGTTTCGTCATGCGCTCATTACGCTCGCTATGAGGCGGCTTCCCACGCTTCTGTTTCGCGCTCGCCGCCGCCGCCGCCGTCTGCTCGAGCTCAATCAACCTCGACGGCGCCGCCGCTTCATCCACCTTGGCGCGCGCCTCGCGCCAACGTTCCCGCTGCTTCTCCGCAATCTTCTTCCTCGACTCAAGCGTTCGCTGCGCGCCCACGCGCGACGCCGCGGATTTCAACTTACTCTCCATCGTCAACTCACGTTTTATCCTCCTCATCGACCCCCCTCGCGTCTCGTCCTCGTCCTCCATCGCGTCCTCGTTCTCGTTCTCATTCCCCGTCTCGTCCTCATCGCGCTTGACCACTCTCGGCACCGACGCCTCGCCTCCGCCCGCACACACATCCGGAAACTTCACCTGCACGCTCGCCAACAGCCTCCGCACGCCCTCGGCATCGCCTCGACGCACCTCCTTCCTCGGCCGACCGCGACGCTCGACGCTCGCCACCACCGCGCCACCGCGCCGACGCGCGCAACGACGACCGAACCGTCCCACGGTCCTCGTCGCCGTCGACGCCGTCGCGCCCATCGCCATCGCACGCGCACGCGCCAGCGCCGCGAAGTGACGCGCGCATCGCCCGCGTCGTCCCGACGTGTGCCCATCGACCGTTCACGACTCATCACGTACCCACACACGAGCAATCTCTGTATTACGCAAACCACGACATAGGCCAATCTGCATGCACACTACGCACAAATCCACCCAGAGCACATCACGAGTCCCTCGCGTGACTCGTCATCGACCGTTTATCACCGCATTCGCGGTGCGCCCGCGGTCGAGCGCCGCCGCGAGGCGCGCACGCGGCACTTCACCGCCCGCGCGCCCCGTTCGCTCGCCATGTCCGCGATCTTCACCACGTCCATGTCCGCCAAGGCGACCGCCAAGGTGCGTATTCGTTCGTGTTTGATCGCGCGCGCGCGCGCGGGGGGAGGGTCGGCGGTCGCGCGCGCGGGGAGAGGCGCGGAATGGGTGCATCGTCGAACACCCGCGTTCGAGGTCGCGCGATCGATCGATCGATCGATCGATCGCGCGCGCGTGCGATCGCGGTCGGGCGCGCGTGCGCGACGTGCGGCGGCGTGCGCGCGTGGGTTCGCGTGCGGCGAGTTTTACGCCGCCGTCGGACCGTCGCGCGTCGCGCGTCGCGGCGGCGACGACGGCGTTGGTAAAGGCGCGCGCGCGTCCCATCGTCGTCCGTTTCGAAAACCTCTCTCGCGAATGCGTGGATAAATGCGTGGATAAATGCGTGCACGCGTGCGTGACGTGGGCGTGGACTGACCCGATGCGACGTGCGTTATGCGACTCTAGGTGCAATTCCGCGCTCGCGCGTCGAAGAGCTTCCAAGCTCGCGCGCCGGTGTGCTCCGCCGTGCGATTCTCCGTCAACGCCGCCGCGGTACGTCTCGCGCGCGCGCGCATCCTCGTCACGCCCGGGGCGTCGCGGGTCGGTCGATCGCGATATCGATCGGCGATCGACCGTCGTGATCGATCGACGGTCGTGATCGATCGACGGTCGTGATCGATCGATCGTCGTGATCGTCGAGATTGCCTCGGGATTTGCCGCTGGGGTTTGTGTGGATGTTCGGACATGCGGCGTGTGTCCGACCGACCTATTGTTGCCTGATCCAGACGCGCGCGCGTCGATACGCGAGTACGCGGGACTGACGATATACGTGTCGCGTGTGTGTGTGTTTTCGTCGTCCGCGCAGTCTGCGGACACCCTTGACAAGGTTCGCGCGATCATCTCCGAACAGCTCGGTACGGATCTCGATGCCGTCGCCGCCGACGCCAAGTTTGTCGACCTCGGCGCGGATTCTTTGGACACCGTCGAAATCATGATGGCGCTCGAAGAGCAATTCGAAATCACGCTCGATGAGGAAGGTGCCGAAAAGATTGCCACCGTGCAAGACGCGGCGGACATGATCCAAGCGCAACTCTAAGCGGCGAGCAAAATCACGATTTTATTGTGGTGACTTTTGCCGCGGCGCCGAGAGAGGGCGTCGGTCGGCGTCGCGACGTAAAGTACGTAGCTGAAAGGAACTTAATTCTTACGCATTAAAAATAACTGCGCTCATCATCATCATCATCATCATCATCATCGTTATTGTTATCGCTATTATTCATCGTCGGTATCGACGCGTCGTCGCGTTTCGTTTTCGGTGGCTCGTCGTCGCGCGGCGTCCCGCGACTGGCGCAAGATGGCTGGTTTCCTCGCCACGATCCCCGCACTCGCACGCACGTAAAGCGTCGACGAGGTTGAAAACTGGCGATATGGCGTACACGCGACGATATTCGCCGCCATCGCAGCGGCGGTCACCGATCCGAGTGCTCGTCATCGCCGTCGTCGTCGTCGTCGCCGCGGTGTCAACCTATCGCTCGCTCGCCAGCGCCTTGACGTCGAGATCACGCGAGTTATCCTCGGCTAAAGACGAGCTGAGGCAGGCACAGGCCAGGGCCAAGGCGTATGAGCGTGATTTGATGGATATGACGCGATTGAAGACGTCGCTGAGCGCGCATCAGGCAAAAGTGAGCGAGGTGCAGAAGGAGCTGGAGGCGACAAAGGCGAGAGAGCGCGAGGCGGTGAAGCGCGCGGCGGAGGCTGCGCGCGCGGCAGCGCTCGCTAAGGCTCAGGTGGAGAGCGTGAGGGAAGAAAAGTTGTTGGATGATGCCGTGCAGTCGAAGTCGATGTCTCCTGGTGCTGAGGATTTGGAAGTAGAGAGTGTGTTTGGGGCGGAGTCGACGACGGGGCGGACAACCACGGCTACTGCTGGAGGCGACGTCGATGGTAAAATCGATCCTATGCTCGTCGCGGCGACGATTGATCTCATGAATATGAGTGATAGCAAGAGTAATTCTCGTGATATCGCCGGCACTCGGGGCGATAACGAGGAGCTAGTGCTGAGCAAGGCTAAGAATGATCCAATCGCCACGGATGTCAAAGTCAAGGTGTCGGAAAGCGCGTCTGGTTCCGACCCTTTATTACGCAACTTGGCGGCTCCGCCGCCCTCGGCGGTGGGCGAAATAGAGATGACGTGCAATGGTAAGGAGAACAGCGAGTACTGGGGTGCAGTGGTGAAGGATGGGACGACGAATCCTCAGCCAGATGCCGCAGCGTGCTGCGCGTCTTGCGCAAAAATGAACGCCAAYGGAGCCAACAAATGCTCTGTGTGGGTGTACGGTACGAAAAATAAGCAATGCTGGTTGAAATTTGAGAGTGATCCGGAACTGTCAAAGCCCGCAAACGAAGGTCCTCACATCGAATGGACGTCGGGATATTTCATTCTCCCAAAACAGACGACAGAGCCCAAGTACGCCAAGGCCACCGGGAAGACGGATATGCCAAAGTGTCTTCACACCATCATGACAAGTAACGGTAATGTGTATATGAATTGGCAATCTCGCGTCATGTACGCGAGCTACTTGAAGCACGCGTCAACTGAAGGGAGTATCATGAAGGCTTTTACGCGCATTTTGCACAAGGGTCGCCACGACGAGCTTATGCACGAGATTCCAACCATGCGCTTCAACCCTGTGCAGAGCAAGTGCGATGGGTGGTGCGACTATCCCGTTGCCGATCGTTCTCAAGCTGTCACTCAATGGCTTGAGACTGCGGATTCTGAGAGATGTTCGCACGTTGTCATGGTTGAAACGGATCACATCATCGTCAAGACGCCGTCGCCGTCGATTCTTCTCCCTCAAGGTGAAGCCATGGGCTTTAGATTTGGATACATGAGTCCGGTGCAAGCAACGCTCAAGAAAAATTATCCGCAATACTTTGAAGGCGGCAAGACGATGCCGCCGACTGGAAACGCACCGTCAGTTGTTAATACGGTGGATTTGAGAAAAATCGCTCCACTTTGGGCTCAATTTGTCAATGAAACCGAGACCCCTGAAGAAGTTCGCAAAGAATTAGGATGGGTTCGTGATATGTACGCCTATGATCTCGCCGCATTGGCGAGTGGGATCGATCACAGATTAGCTGTGAACCCAGAAAGCTTACTCATGGCGCAGCCTCCTGCGGATTCGCAGCTCGGCAACGCGTTCATCTTGCACTACACATGGGGTTCGGAAATTTACGACAAGAATGACAAGTTCTTGTGGAAGTGGGATAAGCGATCTTACGGTGAAGGACAATACGGGCAAGGACCGTATATTCTCACTGAAATCCCTCTCCCACCGGAGTGGGATGAGAGCGTCGGATTGCAACTGCAGACATTCTTTCAACCTCGCGCGCTCACGCCTTCGAGACTTGAACTTATCAAGCTACTCATCACCGAGTTCAACGATGCCGTCAGACTTTTACCTAAGATTCCGAAGGGATACAAGACCATAGAAGAAGCGCGACTCGACGTATAGAAAGTGGATTGTAAGAAGACATGATATGATTTTATTATACACAACAAGCGAGCTACCGGTAGCTAAAGGAACATCACTGCCCAACGTTCCATTACTGAAGCAAGAACAAGATGAGTACAATGAGAGCGACGAGCACTGCAATAACGATGCAAATCAATCGATTACGCGCCGCCCGCTGGCTCTTGTCCGCTTTTGTGAGTTCCTTTTGCGCGTCCTTGGTGCGCACCGCTGTACTCACAATGTTTGCCTCAATGTCATCAATCATCGACCCTTGTTCGTTCACCAACACCGCCAAATCTTGGAAAATTTCATTCACTTCTCCAATTTGCTGTTGAATTTCTAAAATCCCGCGCTCACGCTCTTCGATCAACGCGTTGTTATATTCCAACTCGCTGTCAATTTGTGCAAAATCGCTTCGCCCGCGCTCTTGCATAAGAACCTGACTCTCCTGCTGATACTCACCATCCCCGGCTCCGGCTTGCTCTTCATCCATAGTCCCATACGACGCTTGTTTCTTACCCTTTTGCGGTAAGAACGTCGACTCACGTTCCGCACACGTCCGTTGCGCCTTTTGAAAATCCTTCAACACGGCGTGGAAATCCTTGACCAACTTTTGATGCTTCGCTACGTGCGCCGCCTTGTCCTCATCATCCACATCCACCGCATTCGTCACCGCCTGTGCTAATCGTTTTACCGCCAATGACGCATCTCGCGCCATCACCCCGAGCTTCTCGCGTTGGTCGTGGAGCTTGGCGCGTAATTCTCGCGTATCCTTCCCCGTGCCCAGGACGTCGACGGAGCGCTTAAACGCGCTCACGTGCGTGGTCATCTGAAAGATGAGCCCGCTCACGGTGCGGGACTCGGTGTCGAGGTCGTCTTCATGCATCGTGCTCGATGGCGTCGTCATCGCGCGCGGGCGTGTGCGGAGATCTGAAATCCAACCAGCGCCATCGTTTGGGTGTTTAACGCCAGGCTTGTGCAGCAGTCTCGGTGTGGTTGGTGTTCAATTGCAAATTGGTTGGCTAATATTGTGAGCACGAGTGCGTGCGTGGAAACACTACGCCCGAGAGTAGCTTGCACCTTGCGTTTGTGTTTGTGCGAGAGCAATCTTGGCGTTGTACAGGGCTTGGAGTAATTTAGTGGTGAATACGGGCATGTCGGTGGTGTCGAAATCCATGGGGTCGGCCAAGAGCGGGGGCACGGCACCTCCGATGGAACCCTCGTTAACCGGGAAGAACGTGATCTCATGTGCGACTTTGTCGCCTGGTTTTGGACGCTGAAAAGGGTCGATTCCACAGGGTTGATGATCCTCGTCCTCCGCGGCGCTAAGTTGGAAGCTGAAACCGGTGGAGACGTGCGTGAAGCGATGCATGCCGCGCGGTAACGGTTCCCAACGTAAACCAGTGAGGGCCTCGAGCCCGTATGATGTAAGGTCTCGACCACTCGCACCAGCTTGCATCTCATCTATTTTATTCGAACGCTTGGCGTCCAATTCTTGTTCCATGCGTAACATCTTACCTTGGTACGCCAACACCGTCTCGCGAAGCTCGGCGTTTTCGCGCTCGAGCGAGTACGCCTTTTCATTCGCACCTTCCGCGCGCGATGCAATGTCACGCTGACGATCCGCCTCGCTGCGCAAATGGTGCACTAACTCATCAGCTTTGCGTTCATGTTCCAGTAAGATTCCTTGCTGTCGGTCGGCTTCTTTCAACATATCTTGAAGCTTCTGTGCCTTGAGCTTGTCGTATTTGGCTTGGAGCTTTTCGTGCGACGTTTGGAGCATACGATACGCACCACTCCACGCCGTCGACTGCGGTATGTGACCCTCGTTAGCATTTAAGATGCCATTGGCTCGATTAGCCGCCTCCTTGGCTGCCGCTGCAGCGTGACCAAGCTTCGAACTCGCTGGAGGACGACCTCGGCCTCGCGGCGGCGTCTTTTCGCTCGGCGTCTTCACGCGACGTAAGAAAACATCGGGACTATCGCCATCGGACCCTGGCGAAGACTCAGACGCACGTTTGGGCACCTTACGCCCTGAAGTCGATCGATCGCTAGATTCAAAGTATTTTGCCGGTCGCTTTAATCCTTCTTTCGCAATCGCCGCTGCCTTGGCCATCGCGCTCACTTTTCTCGAAACGCCCGCCTTTGCGCCCGCTTCTGGCTTCCCCCCACCCGTTCTCTTCGCCATCGCTGCTTTCGTCGTTCCCGGCGGTCTTCCGCGCCCACGCTTCGCCGTAGCCCCTCCCACTGCCGTATCATCCTCCGCGGCTACGGATTTCGTTGGCGTCCGCTTTGTCACCGACGCCGGCGCCTTTTTCGCCTTCTCCACCGTTCGAGGCTTACGTTCGCGCGCCTCTGGCTCCTTCGTAAACGCCTTTGTCGATTTCTGCACACGTAAGCGCGACACAAAACAAAAATAACACTCGTTAGTACATAGACGACGCACACACCACAAATCATCCCCTCTCTCGCGTACTATCGCTCCCTCGCGAACCGTCTCTCCCGACGTCGGCGGTTCAGGGGACTTAAGCGCTCGCGACAGCTCAACCCCGTCGCAATCCCGAACGACGCGTGCGTCGATCACCGCCACCAGGCACATCGCACGCAGTCATCACGCGCGAGCTCTACAACGAATCACACCGCCCACAGACTCCATCGTTCGCGCATGCGGTCGCCCTTCATGGCTGATGTTTCAAACGACAACGGACAGAATTGCATTCGCGCGCATGGGGAAGAATGTCGGTTGACGCCGACGAGACAGGCGATACGTACCATCCATGCGGGCGTACTCGATCCAGAATCAGCGTATGAGACTGGATTACGCGTGCGCGTCTCGCGCGTCATGGCGGTGGGGCGTCGTTTGCGAGGTGCGATGTGACGACCAGCTGTCGTTGTCGAAGTTTGCCTAGGAGGATGCGTGGAGCGTTGATTTGATGTTGGTTTTGGCATTGAACGAGGCTATGAAATGAATTAATAGTACGAAACGTGATCCGAAATGGCAAATGAGGCACGAACTATGCAATTACCGATGGCTGAAAGCCATTGGTCTTTGATATCTTCGTCGTCTGCGATGAAAAATTTGGTTTCTCCGTCGCACGTAATCTCGAAAGAGCCCTCTTTATTTGTTTTTTCAATCGCACTGGCGACGGAGAGACAATTTCTGAGGTCAATGACGCCTCGGGTTTTACTCTCGGGGGTGACATTCTCGTTCATGAACCAGAATAATCGACCATCTTTGAGGACAAACCAGCGGCGGCGCCACGTGGAGATGACGTCGCCTTGCTTGTATAGCCAACCCGCGCGGTCGGGTTGGTGCCAGAATTCCACCCCACCCGTGTCGTGCGTCTTCGCTACTTGCGATAAAGACGCTAATACTCCACTAATCATGATGATGTCTTCCTAAAGTGGTATGTGCTAAAATTGAAACTCTATTTTACGCCAAGCCTTCGATGAACCTGGGATGGTCTGCGCTCAGCGGCGTAATGTGCACCAACTTTCGCTGCTTGATTTTATCCGTACTAAAGCTCACCTTGCCTTGTACGAGCGCAAACAACGTATGATCTTTCCCTATCCCGCAATTAATCCCAGGATGCCACTTCGTGCCTCGCTGTCGCGCTATAATGTGCCCCGGACGCACGACTTCCCCGTTCCCTCGCTTCAACCCCAAATACTTTGCGTTGGAATCCCGCCCGTTACTCGACGAACCACCTTGCTTCTTCGACGCAAATCTCGCAAAAACCACGCTCACGCTCGCGTTCCAACACTTCAACCCCTCACTCGACGCGCTCGGTCCCGCACCGAGACTCACGAGCGCGCGCACCGACGATGCGATCGCGCGCCCCGAGCCGCTCGTCGGTGCGCGCGAGAGCATGGAAGTCCAACCAATCACGCGTCGTCACGCCCGCGAACGCGTCCGTGTCAATCACGCACACACGCACGCACGCACGCACACGCACTGTCTCTCGTCCTCTTACACGCGACGCGAAACGCACCCGTCCTCCGACGGCGTTCGCGCGAATGCGGTCCGGTCGAGCGGCGCCCTCGGACCCGAGGACGGGCGCTCGTTCGGACATTCGGCGCCACAGACCCACGCACGCCCCACGCGTTCGATCACTCCATAGTGTGACCTCGCACGCATCCATGATTGCGTCACGCATGGTGTGGTTTTGATAAAAACACACACCCCAAACGACCAATCGCGACCAGGGCGGTGCCCCCTCGACGTCAACGCTCGGTGTTGATTTCTGATGTGATTTCCAGTGATGTGGTGATCATGGGCAAAACGGGCCACGGTCGATTACCCCATTTACCACATACTGTTTAGTCATAGTGACCTTCTTGAACGCGTGCCCTTTGAGGCCCCCTGTCGACTACCGTTGATCTGGAAGCCCAACAGTGCTATCGAGGCGTGATTATGAACAATGAACTTTGCTTAGAGCTAATTAGTGGCTG